>LIAE01008526.1:581-127932 GCA_002287525.1 Diploscapter pachys | reverse complement strand
GCGAAATATTATAAAATGTAAATGCCAAAATTTTCTCATTACTTATGCCACAACCTAATATTGTATAAAGGAGTAGTTTTTTGCCTATTTTTTAAATTTATTGTTCTTTTGTTTTGTGATAGCCTCGAAATTGGATTGATAATAGTTTGTGTTTAAGCCTTTGCGAAGCAAAGGCCGAGCCCAGGGAGAGTGCGACCGAGGCTCGTTTGCTGAATAAAATAGATTACTTGACCAAAGACCGTCAACAATTTGCTGAACTACGCACAAATCAGATCCCGGCTGACCTGAATTTGGTCTAATTTTTCTTGAACGTTCATTTTATCTAACCGTTCTTCCATGCGCTGAACGTATATTCGATTTTATCATGAGCATTTTGCAGTGAATTTGATTGCGAAATTCTATCTCATTCTTTACAAAATGCTAGCATGATAATATCGAACAGCATACTAGAAATCAAATGGAGTTCCGTCCGTCCAAGACCAATCAGGAGAGTTCATTTTATTCGCGCCTGAATTTTTATTCTTCAGAATTAAGTTACAAAATAAAATGGACTAACCGATGAAATAAATTGGAAATTTAGAGCCAATCGCCAGTTCTGCTTGTTCTGAACTTTTATATTTTCAAATTCGAACGATTTTTCAATTACGATAAAGATAATTATTCTCAAATTGAGAATGAACAGATGCAAGCGTGTATCCTTTCGTCCTGCAATAATTGTCTGCATCTTGGAATGTTAGAGGAGTTCCTGAGAAATAATAGCATCTGAAAACATTATTTTTCTTAAGACATTCAATTGAAAGTTTCGAACTTTTTCCCGTCGTAGCTTTCTTCTGGATTACATTGACAATTAGCCAATATAACTAGGACTGATGATAAGACAGCCTTCAATAGGACCATGACTTATGTGATTTGGCAGAGTGATCTAAAATAAATCTTCAAATTGATAAAAAATCGCAATTGATGTGAGATGCCTATATGAAATCCAGAAATGTAAAATTTTAAATGGAAATAATTTGAGCTCAATAATGGAAACATTTTAGAGTTTGCTCGATGCATTGATAACAAATCGAGCGCAACTCATTCTTTGCAGTGAATTTATCCATTTTTACAAAGCTGTTGACGCATTTGGGTCATCGTTTAGAGCTGATCAATTATGTCTTGGACAGCGCACTTATTTTCTGCGTATTTGTGTTTATTACTGCAAAAATTTTGTTCGACTATCAAAACATAACCAATAGTAATTAATGATAAGCAGTAATGAAATGGTAATATTATTGCAGTGCGCGAGCCATAAAGCACGTGTAATCGGTAGTTATTGGTGGTTCGATAAAATCTTTTGTGTAGTCATTTATTTGAATCCGCAACTTTATTTGCATTTGGGAGATTCTTCATCGAAATAAATGTACAATTCGAAACATTTGATATGTTGAATGATGAGATATCAATAGTGATAAAAGTGACATAATTATTCTTTGAGGACCCGTGCAGTAGCTCTGCTGAAGAAATATGAGCCGATGTAGGCGTAGACGAATACCATTTCGATCAGTAGAACGATTAACAATGCAACTCTAAAGTTATCATTTTGAATTGGAATAAATTGAACGCACACACCTAAACAAGATCATATGCCAAATAACTTTGTGATGGTTATCGTCGGGGTTTGTTGTTTGATTAAAATCTTCGACTATCGTAACGATACTCGCGATTAGTGATCCTAAAATATGAATATATAATAATGCTGATAATTCATTGAGATCAATATCGATCTTTCATCAAGAGTATTTTTGTTTTTTTTTAAAATCTATCAGTCATTTTCTTCGGGTGCTTTTCGAAATCTATTGATGAAAATCAATTTGCCTGTTTCAAATAGCTATTGGACCATTCAATAAGTTTTTCTTGCTATTAAAAAGAAAATGCCCGTTTTCTCAATATTAATTTTATCCAGAAAGTGGGAATAGTATTGAACAGGGGTGTGCGGAATTCCGACTCCGACCTGGGGTTACGAAAAATTTCAATTCCGATTTAAAATTTTTCTAAATGCAAATTCCGCACACTCTTGGTATTGGAAGTTGAACTTTTTTTTCATATTTTTAATTCTAAAACATATGACAATCAAATTCATAAAAATAGAAATTACTACCTGCGATTGCGAATAACAAAAATATCGAATAGATTATGTAAGGCAGCAATAATCGAGGTCTCGTCGTGAAGAGACCCCATAGAAATAATGTTCCGAAAATCAATTGAACTGCGAAGAATAACGACACAATAACTGAAAACTGAATATTTTCTTATTTTAATATTCAAATCTTACCGATAAATTGCGAGCTTTTCTGGAGATTTTGAGCAAGATGAATGATAGAAAACACGAATATCGCAAACATTAGAATTGTTGTGAAAACCACTCCAAATACACTAACTAAACAAACATTTTGATGAATGAAATTGTCAATTGAAAAAATAACAAGAGTTTATCTAACCTTTTGTTGTCGGCAAACAGAAACACATTCGCCGAGGCCGAGGTAAATTTCGAACTGCGCAATTTGTGGAATCTGTCGAGAGATTTGCAGATATCGAATGAACTGACAACATATCTTCGCCTCCTAAATTTAACCTTATTATCGAAATGTTTACGAGAAGAAGCATCTACAGTAGCGGACAAGATTGCTGGGTCACCTTTATTTCCGGACCGATATTGATAAGTCCTTTGTAAAAATCGGATTTGGACTGAATTTTGTACACATAAGAGTGCATTCAAGACAAACAGATATACAGATATACTAAGTTATCCTGATTCAACCAGTGAAAGACTCAGTAACATCAATCCCGTAAATAAGGGTGACCCAATACTTTATCCACCACTGTACTTTGGGGGTTTACTAAATTCGAAGATTTGGTGGACTGTAAAAGAGGAAGAATGAAGACTAGATAAGACATATTTAATATCAAAATAAATATCTCATTGCATGATAATTTATGTACGATAAACTCGCACTCTAGCTAATCCTTACTTTACCCTTCTTCATAGGCTACAAATTTGAAAATTAGTGAATTCAAAAAATATATTTATATTTTGTTCGAGAATTTCAAATTTAGAAGAAAATAAATAAACCTAATAGGGCACTATCATCTTTTGGTTTACTTAAATAAAGTCAGAATTCTTGTATGCATTTCGAGGCCTATCAAGTTTGACAAGTTTCATCGGTGTTGACTTTTTCATCAACCTACACAAAGAATTACGTGAAATCGATGAAGGGAAAATCCAAAACTTGAAGTTGGAACACGAGAAAATTGAAGAAAAATGCAACTACAAAACTTGATCATTGGTGTGCTCGAATATTTTCAAGCATAGACAAATTTGGATTTTGCATAGAATTATTTTTGTATGAAAGATTCGAGAGAATATCGCAATTTTAAAATGAGATCATTTGAATTCCTTAGATATCTACTATGAGTCTTATTTTGAAACATTGACTATGAAAATGATCAATATCTTTTCACGACCAATTTCAAACTCAATCCCATAAATGAATAACTTCTGACTCACCTTCCTTATCTTTAACGTTGTTATTATTGTTGTTGTTTTGCTCTTGCGATTTCTCCTTATCTGCCTTTTCAGCTTCGTCTAGATTTGTACTAGACGGACCAGCAACGGATTCAGGAACAACAATTCGGTCACAGCGGAAAAAGTTGTCGGCCATCTAAATAATTATTCAACGTTCAAACTGTCGATTTGTGTGGATAAGTGTGCAGATTGGCAGGAGAAAAATGATTGCGGACCGATGCGAGTAAATGCCGATTCGCTCGCATCGGCAAAAACCGCCTATCCGCATGCTTACTCATACGAATCGGCAATTCGCGACTGCCGATCCACACGGATCCGTGCAGATCAGCACAAATTACGCTGAGTAATTTTCGAACCTTTTAGTATTGAATAACGAGATAAGTTTTTTTTGTTGAAAATATGATAGCATTAATGTGTAAGATCGAGACTTTGTTGTGACTAAATAAATATCAGCATCTAAGAAGATGGTAAACACAAATATGTGCGAGATATTTCTATCTGATCTCTTACATTTGTGCAACAAACACATATCATATCATACTCATCTTTGTCGTGTAAAATTAGAAGCAAGAAGTGATAAGCAAACATAAAAAGCGAAAATATCCTATTTTCGAAGGTTTTTGTGAATTAGCTAAATAAAATAGAGGTCGACTTTTCCATATTATTCACTAAAATATCAATGATAAAAGCTAGAAAATGCCAAGTTAGAAATCGGAAATGGTGAGTAAAAATGATTCACTGTGAAAACGTGACGATTCAAAAATAGAATGATCGGGGGCAAGGTATGAGTTTGATGGTTTGATAGGGCAGGTGTGGCGATAACCGATAGGGCTTATCTGAAAAAGCAATGAGCCAAGAGACGCTTTTGATAAGAGAAAAATGAAGTGATTTGAGAGAAATGAATGAAAATAGAGAAAGTGGGAGAGCAAAGAAGTAACTGTGAAGTGCAAATAATCAGTGATGCCATGTGAAAGAATCAAAGAGGAACCGTTTGCGACTCGCCAGAACCAATCACTAAATCCGATCAGACCTCCGCATTTCAACGATTTGTATTGAAATTCAATTTTAACGAAAAGTAAATAAACTACTTGCTAGAAAGTTTCGATTAAATACGGAACTCGGAAAATATTGAGATTTTTAATAATTTTTATTCTTTATCAGAGGTATAAATTATCAGAAAGCTCAGACAGTTTTTGATATCACTACTTTTGCAGGTATACATTAAAAAAAGTGATTTCTCGAAATCTTAGAGCAAAATGCGAGTCGATTTTTTACCTACTTGCTGCAAAACTGCACAATTCGAAAGAAAACGCAAACAAAATGTGTACTAGCGACGAAATGCAGTGACCATTTGTCCATTCGTATGAGTCAGTCAGATGATTTTGCTGGGACCTCAAAATGGTCAGCTCTCTTTTTCTCTTCCGAATGATGATAGTCGCTCTCTAACTCGTCTCCATTTGAACAAATAAAAATCAGCGGGCGGTGCAACGCTCAATACTGACTGAATATACCTGACAGATTACGTTTGAAAATCGTCATGCATATTGCGTTTTGGGTGATTTTTCTAGCCACATAATCACAAGTTGTAAAAAATTAGTTAATTAGCTAGGAAAGATTTTTAGAAATACTCATAATTTGGATCCATGAAAATGACTATTATGTCACATGTGTTTGGTTAGAATGTAACATTTATGGATAGGCTAAGTATCATTTGAAAGAGAACTAATGCATGACTCCTAATAATGATCTCATAAAAACATCCCTATACGAGTAAATAAGAAGATAATGCTCGTACCATGTGTAAGTGAACTAAAGCTAACTCAGATTATACACAGAATAACTCTTATTTGGGTGCAAACTTCACTGGTCTGTATTTTTGAGAAAAAAAGAAGTACAAGAATAGCTTCAAAAGTTTTAAATTAAAAATATTTCCCCGAAAATGTTAGAATATTAGACATTTGTTTTCAGTAAAGTGGACATTATAAACTAAAATCTGGCAAAATACGTGGTTGGAAGGGGAACCTTTGTGAATAGATTCAAAGTGAGAGTGCGATAATCCGAGACGTAACAATGCATTCCAAATCTGCGCTGAACCACTTCCACTTCCTATTTCCTCTTACGTCTCACAATTTTTACATACTTCAATTCACATTCCTCAAACCATGAATTATTGATGGTTCCATACAAACGAACTTTTGAATTTGACTAAAGCAAACGCGATATATTGAACTCTGTGAATATTGTCTCAGGGCGGCATGAAATTAAAAAAAAAAAGAGCGAAAGCCATGGATTATCAGAAGAAATCTTATCAATAACCCGAATCGTTTTCCATAGTTTTGTTTGTGATTTAAAGTACCTAATTATCAATCAGCAAATTTTTGAACTTACCGAAAAGCATGGCCATTTGTTGTCGTAGAGCGTATGAATTTTGAAATTATTACTGTTCCTACGAGGTTGACTTCTAAATTTCATTGAAAAAGCCAAAGTGTTTGTAAAATATTGAGTGTAGGAAACCAAAAGAAGACAAGACGCATATGAGAAAGAGAAGGATAAGTGGGGAATATGGAGTGAGGAAAGACTGCTGAGATACGACACACGCGAACACTTCACCTCGTCTCTCTTCCTTCCTCTTCCACTCCTCATTCTCACTCTCATATGCTTTTTCTGCTTCTGCCTCTAATGGAAGCAAGAAGATCTACTTCTCTCCTGATCACATCAACATATATGGCATATTGACGTATTGATCACGTACATTCTAGAAAATGCTTCAAAACAACATGCGAATATAAATTGAGCATTCATGATGCATAACATTAGCGTCAAGCAGGCTCAATCTTAACCTACCACATTGAATAAGTTTCTAATGAAGAACAGACAACGTTTTTTTCTTTCAAAATTCTATATTTTTTCATTACTATCAAGTAGTCGGACGAACACTATTAAAATGAGCGTAAAATATCGGGGATGTTACAGTTCGGTTCGGCCTAATTCAAAATTTTCAATAATAATTCTTAGTTCGGTTCCGTTCCGTTCCAGTTCTTCCTAACCACGCACATTTCTGCATAAAATAATAATTCTGGAAACTAAAAATTCAAATTTGCGCAAACTGAAATGTTTAAATGTAAGAAACGTAAAGGTTTTATGGTTTTTTTTAAAATTTATTTAAAAAAAAAACAACGAATGATTTTCTGTTGTGTCATATCTATTAATTGTATAAAAGTTAACGACAACTCACCTAAGCTTCTATTCAATACTGAAAGTTTCACAATAGCTTACCTAATTTTTTCTAAATGAATGGACTTTTGTTGTCACTAGATAATGAGATGATCAGTACACAAATTCATGCCTGGAATCACATGAAAGTAAATTATTTTTCATGATAGGTCTTGTGAAAGTTCTGAAATTTTTGCCAAGATATTTTCCATACTTTTAAAATGCTATGCATATGTCATTCATATCTTGGAAATATTGAATTTCTTCGATAGTCAGTTAAAATTCATCTTATGATGCATGAATATTTTCTAGCAAACCTGTTACGTATCTTCATGTTACGACTTATCGTTTTTAATTCAAAACCTATGAAATTTTAAAAAATTCTTGATAGACGGTTTTATCTCTCAAAGGCTAACAGTTATTCCGACATCCGTCCAATAGACTTATGGAATTGCCTAGATTTCACATTTAGATGCTATGAAATTATTCAACATCCGAGACAGAATAGTTAGGGTATGAATTATATGCGATAATCTCACTGTACAATAATTGTATATTTATCCTTAGATATCTCACCCCTGATCTTTATAAGTACACCAAATTGTCATTAATAAACGTTTTCATGCTCATAAACTTGTATTCATCTTCCTTACACGTAGCACACACTCCTCTAGTTTTCCGAGGTCGACTGAACTCAACTAGAATAACATCACCGCATTTTATTATTGGTTCAAATTTGTTTAGTTTATTTTTCTAGGCACTTTTATTTTTTCTTTAGATGCAGTTGATAAGTAAAATTATGATTTTCGCTCAATTAACTTTGTACCTCGATAGAATTACATGAATATTGCCTTAGTTTGAATTTGTTCTAATCCAATTTCTAAGTGTTTGCATAAACACATGACTTTTTGCAAGTAAATTGAATTAGATTCCGAAAGCTTTAAAGTCAGAAAATTATATCTCACTTGGAGTGCTGTTTCTCCAATATAGCTTCCTAGTTGGTATATCTAATAGCTGAATTACGATATAATCAGTCGTTGGTGCTTATAGTTAGATTTTATTATCCAAAATGAGTATTGTTTGAGCAGCTCACTTTTCTTGAATAATAATTGCAATTCTTTGATAAACATCTAGCCTTGCCTAAACTTAGAAGTTTTCAATGGAATTTGCATTTTCCTTCAATTCTTCAAAGATATTCATCATAATCTGTCAAGCTGTTTTAGAATGATAACGAATACGATAGTCCTAATCGTTGACATATTTTTATTGGTTATTTGCGTATTTCAAATAACAGCGAATTTTGTGGTTCTTTATGTTTGGATGATGACGAAGCGACTTAGGAGGTAGGAACATTAAATCAGCTAATTAGATTAGTCGTGTAAATTTCCAGGAATGATAACTTGATTTTGCTCGTCTCATTAGCTTTTATCGATTTTGTGTATGCAGTTTTGCAGTTCCCTTATTTGATAATTCTGATATATGGATGGGTGTCTAACGGTTAGTAATGAAAGTGTGTTGAAAACTCCATAGGAATTTGTAAAAATAGAATCAAAATGATTTTCTGTATTAGCTAAAATAAATACTTTTCGCTATGACTTTGCTCTATTTTTAAAATCTTTTCTGAAACAAATGTTCACGTATGAAATTTAAAATTTTGAAAGAAAAAAAACTTTCTGTGATTACGAGAAAATGGATCACTTCTAAAAGGTGCATAATAATTTTAGGAAAAGAATTCCATTACGATGCATTCGTGATAGTCCCTTTAGTCGGTCCTTCAGCATCCTTGATGAAATCAGGCTGCACTGTCACGACAGCCATTGCAATCGATAGACTGATGGCTTTATTCTATCCCGTGAAATATTACAAACACTCAAAACGATGGTTTTAAACTAAATTTAGTATATGATTTTTCAAAGACATGATTTAGGTGGTCCATATTTGGATTTTTTATGGCTATTTTTCTAGCTTTCATAGACTGGATTATCCTGCAATGTCTCGTCACGGTAAAACAGGTTCCAGGTTGTAGCTCATTTGGATGCTTTACTAATAAGGTATTTTTGAGTTTGTATTCAAAACCATTTTTGTACCCTTCTTGAATGACTTAATCCATGCTATTTGAAAAGTTATTTCTTGAAATAACGTCATGACGATGTTTGTATCTTCTCTGAAGTCACGAATTTTTAGCCTTTCCGCGTTTGGTGGGGGCTTTCAAATATGATGATGAATTCTTTTACAACTATACTGACTCTAGTTATTTGTGTGTTTTTATGGAAACGAACTCCTAAAGAAAAGGCTCAACTACAGGAAATCGAGAAGATGAATAAGTCGAAAATCGATAAAAGTGTAGGAATGATCGATGCTCGTTGTGAAATTCTTCCGCTAAATTCTAGGCAAATCGTGTAGCAATGTACATTTTGGCGGTTGCTGGATTGATAGGAGTTGTACCGGGAACTTTAAATGGAGTTGGAACGCTCGTTGAGTGGCCGGTTCTCATCCTACTTTCAAATGTCTTTTTAACCCAAAATCTAGGTTCTGGATGAAATATCCTTTTTCGTTGGTACTTGTGCAACACTGTCCGGACTTTCACACGCCTTTATCTTTGCCATGGCTCATAGAGAAATCAAACGGGAAATTAATCGACAAGTAGGATATAAAAGAAGCTTTTGCATTGACATTTATCAAATTTACCTATCACAGATACTTGGTCCATTCTGCATATCATTCAAGCTCAAGGCCATCGCCTCGGAAACCAGCCAAACGGTGATATTTTCTGTAGCATGAATGTTTAAAATAATGGATGTCTGTCGTCACTTTCTACTTGTTTGTCTTTGTTTTGGATAAGGGAACATTTGGATTCTTCATTTTTTCCATTTTAGGGATTTGCGAGGCGAAAGTTCGAGTCTTTCTTTATTTACGTCTTGGAACAGTAACACTGATCGTTAGAATAACGAGATACTCATAACATTACTTTGATTAGTTTATCTTTCAGTAATTTGACCTTAACACACGTTCTAAATATTATCTTGGTGCCATTTGTGCTTGAAATAGATTTGAAAATTCTATTTTATCAAAAAAGGTGCTTGACATATTCAATTACATTCACCTAACTGTTTTATGTCTCTACGTTAATTTCCAATGTCCGTGTGCAATAAAAACTTCGTTTCTTACGATAACTATGCAATGAATAATGGTGTTCTATTTTGATAAATGTGCCACTTTAATCGCGTTCTATAAAAAGTGAATTCGATTTTCAAGCTCATTTCCGCAATTGACAGAAAAACTCTAATTTCAGAGCCAAAGCAGAAAATCTATCTCGATTGGTGGAGGAAAAGATCTAAGAAGGCAGGAAATAGCTGTGCAAACTGTTACAATTTATTGATAGTGAAATACGTCCATTTTAAAATGAATTTGAGAACTAGTGACTGTACTTATTTGAAGCTATCTGGCAAATTATAATACATTATCTAAAATTTAATTTGACGATCTAGAATTTTTCATCTCACATTTACACAATTTTCTTTTTAGAAAGTAATTTTTTTGCATCTATCTGGTAAAAACTTTCTAGTCAAAATAGGCCTTATTTGCAAATGTGTATCTTAACGGATATTTTTTAATTAAATAAATCTTAATAATATCACCAAATATTGGTGCAACTTCTTTTATTAGCGGATCCCTAGCTAGATCGTAGCTGAACAAAGCTGTTGCTGATGTATAAATTACCTGTGATAATTTTCAAAAGATTTTGTTAACATATTCTTTATTTTCATGACAGACATCTTATTCCTTTCAAATTCAGATCATAAAATTTCCTTAGTTATCTAATTTTGTTCCGCGACTTTCACTTTGTTGCGAAAATTCGGTCATTATCCCAAATTCGATAAAATCTCTCTACTAAAATCTGAATAATAATAATAATCCGTCTTTCATCTAAAGAAACAATTCTTGAAACCTGAGAAATTTTGATCTAATTCCCCTTCACGCCTGGATTACAATGAATTACCACTTATTTTTGAAAACTTGGGCATATCGAAAGATACAAATTTAGTTTTAGTAAATCTTTTGACATTATGAAGATCCCCAGAAATGAATGATATGCGAATTTGTGCAGGGTACGGGGAAAAAGATAATTGTTCATCCTGCCGGTTGCTTTCTCGGGTGTTAGCGGATGCACTATTTTCGTTCATGCGAGTTGACTTGAGCTCCTAGTCGAATCTTTTGAAGATTTATTTCATCTTTAGGAATGGGACAAAAATAACAGAGCAGCCGTGTTCTGCCCTGTCCGATAAAAAGAACAAATTTTTAGGCGCGGTAGAGAAGGAGGTCATCTCTTTATCGAGGAATGACAAAAACAATAGAATAGAGCAGATGAGTGGTATGAGAAAGACGCTGGGTCAGGCAAATGGCGAAAGTTTTCTAACCAGCGAAGAAATTAAAAGGTCGAGACCAAAAATTTCAAATTTGAAGAAAATTCGGTGCGATCAGCACAGAATTGAAGAAAACTATGAGGTTCGAAAATCAATTTTAGAACACGAATGGTTGAAATTGGGATAACTTATTACTACATGCAAGATTACCACAATAAATTAGAAAGAGGGAACTTAGCATTTATCGCTATCCATTATTTTATTAAACATAATTTTTATTTAATATTTATTGAGCAGTAAACACTGAGATAATCATTTGGTATAGAACAGGAATTTTGACATCCGAAGTTCAACATTTCAATTTAGTCTTCCCCATAACTTATCAATTTTCAATTCTTCTGTCAAAATTCCTAGAATCCGTGTTATTCTCTATAAAAACCGATCTATAATGAAACTCAAATATGTACAGAAAATTCATCTCATTGCTTGCTGAAATAGGCTTTCATGGCAGGAATTGTGGGTAGGACAATGTAGCCTGAAGCTCCTGGAGGCGTCGTTGAGTTCATGTTGCCGATCGACTAAAATTAGCTTTACCTGATCTCTAAACGATCGATCCCAAAATGACTCACGTGAATATTGGCAAAGTTGGTTTCACTTGAAATCGCAAGTGGCTGTGTGCCGAAACCTTGAATAGAAAATCCAGTATTTGAGTTAGAGCTAGAAATTGATGAGTCAGAAACATAAATCAAACAAAAAACGACTTACTCATTTCCATCATTCATACCCAAATCGCTGAAGGCGTTCCTCTTCTGATTGTTATTATTATTGTTATTGTTGAAAGCCATAAGTACGAGTTTATAGAATTTTGAATTTGGATCTGAAAACATAATCTATAAAATATGCTTTAAAATATTAAAATGAAGAAATTTAAATTCCTTTGAGCAATTTCCAATGTCTTGAATTAAATTCAAAACTTCGACCTTTTATATAAACTCTGATTTTACGATAACGCGAATCCTTTTCTTGCGTTCTTTCACAGCTTTAAGAAGGCGGCGCTTCTTCCGCATCCCACGTTCCAATTTTCTCAACTCTCACCCTTCTTCTCTTTCTTCTATAACCCTTGCAATTATCGCTATGAAAAATCTTTCATCCTAAATTTAAACAGGAAGTAAGTGATGCTTGGTGCTTGGCACTGTAGTGAAATGTGTGAAGCGACAAAATATGAAAATTGGGACAAAGCTAAGTGAAAAATTAAAGAGAGGATCAAAATGAAGCTAGAACAGGAATAGAAAGTGGAGATTTTGAACTGTGTTTATAATCAATTGGAATATACATCAATAGGCATGAAACCTTTTCGGAAATGATTGTTTCAGTGTAGCAAATAATGAGAATGATAGAACGACAAAGAGGCGTCACTATTTAGTGAGGAATGTAATTTGATCTTGTTACAGTGAAGACGCCCACGTATTATAAACGAATATACCCAAGTTTGGGCGTTCATTTTTTGTCAAAATATCAATTTGATCTAGTGGAACTTCAAATTGTAAGTGAACCGGATCGAATTGAAATTCGTGGTTGCCTTCAAAATCAATGAAAATTTAATTATCACGATTTTGAAGAATCTTTTTCTTCTACGAATCACCCGAGTCTAAATCAGACATTTTGGCTATTTTTCCATTTTTACAATTGTTTCGCTCCAAATTCGATGGTTCAATTATTTTGATAATCAATCAGACAAATTACAAGTTGATGTTGAATTATGACAAGACAAAACAGGCTGAATTTATCGCAACCATTTCAGATTTGTATGACCATTTTGATTTTCATCAAAATTATTCTTGCTTCTTACGTCACACAACATCAGCCTGATTTCCAATTTCACTTAGTTTAATTGAAGATCGAATCGAAGAAATATTGTCAATGGCCGATTACTTTAGGCAAAAGAAACCATGCACAAATTCGAATATGCAATGTTTGCACTTCATAATTTCAAAGTCTCCAAAATAATTCCTCGAATCGGTGCAACGTCGTCTGTTCGCTTGCAAGCAGTGTTAATTTCTCTGCATCCCATTTATTGTATCTCAAATAATCGGTCATTGAAAATACGAAATTCAAAATTATTCATTATTTTCAGCTGATATTAGATAAAATTTGAAGACCTAACTTGAGAAATTTAGGCCGCCATTTATTCTTTTTCTAAATTTTATCACTAATCCCCACCTATTCTTTTTATTGAAAACATTTTGAATCTTTGACTTTTTCGACAGTTAAAATTCATCAATTCACAGAGACATTCTCTACTCTCCTTCCACAAAGCACTTTACTCATATAAGATCTACAAGTTTTAGGTCATGCTAATGTCTGTAAATGAATGACCTCCGACGAAAGTGACAAACAACACAAATTGACTATTTTGCACTGTCCTATTTTGTAATAGAAAAAAGAACTCCAAGTTTGGATGAAAATGCTTCTCTATTCGTGCTTAAATCAGACAATGCTAATTTCGAATCCGTATTTTGAAGAAGCAATTTATTATGAATTTGATCTTGACACATAGGAATCGATAAATATAAAATATTCTTGATACATGAATGATATTTTAAAAATCACAAATGAATATTGAATATTTTTTAAAAAAATTAGAAACTTTTGCATAACTTAATCCAGTTTTCACTCATCATCTTCGGCATGACGGTAGTGTCTAAATTTGAATAATAAGCTAAGAATTAGTCCGGTTAACTCACCTGCTTCTGAGATGGTGCTTGGGGATTTTCGGAACTCCGCCGACGACCCCCGACTCGATACCGCATTCATCGACGCCTCTCAGAATCCGGAACAGACCATCCTCTCCCCAATCTGTGTTCCAGCTAAACCAAATTATTATAGCTTTGTTCGAAGCATTGCTGGAGAAATGTTCTTCGTAAGACATTTCAATTGTTCTACCTGTTCACAACGAGCCAATAGGGCATGCCTGAAATTCAAATTCTTTGGAAAAATGAGTTCGAAAATCACCTTGATCAATTCCCCAGCCAATGAGTTTGACTGCATGACCGCCTCCGAGCTTTCCTCCAGTGTGCTACAGCAAAATTGATTTTAAATTATTTGTCTAATAACTTTGCCAGACCTGGAGAGAATTTGAGTCAGACTCAAAAATATACGGGGGATAGGTCGCAGAAGCGAAATTTACATTATGACGTTATTACGAATAAAAACAGTATTTGAAAATTAGGGTTAGAGATACAAAATGTAAAGGAAATATTATGGGAAGTAGGTCGCAGAGACGTGCTGACTTAAGTCCTCCCTAGATCTAAACTTTACCACATAGACTCCTCCATCGTAGTTCAGGAAATCTTCGTAGACTTCGAAGGCGACCTAAAAGAGGTCCAAAATTTCAAAATATCGATCATTTTCGACTACCTCGACAGGTCCGTGCGTCATCACTTCCTTCTGAATGGCTTCGACTTTGCTCGAGACTCCGTACGCTGACTTTCCATAGTACTTGTCCTCGTTGTAAGAACGTTCGGTGTATTGATCGATGCATTTCTTCTCGCATTTAGGTGTTGGGTAGAGATCGTGTTTGCAGGGGTCAAAGTGAGTTTTATTCGAGTGATGCTCGCCTGAAGTTATGAGTTGAGCATTTTATTAGGAAATTTTCTAATTCAGAGACGAAGAATGCCATTTTAGTGTGGATCATTGAGGCTGTGAATACTTCTCTTATGAATGAATTCAATTCTTCATAAATTTTATGTTAGCGCATGACTTTTTCACCTTCACTACTTCATTACCTTCCTCTTTTTACCTCTTTGGAACGAAATCATTTAATCTTGGGGTAATAGTTTTTGCAGCCGGTAATTCAACAACATATAAATTTCCGTTCAATTTAAGTCAGATTTTCCATGAAATATTATTGCACACTGATCTTTTTCTCTAACAATTCTAGAAATTATTCACATGGTGGGAACGGATAGGGCTTGCATCCGGAATGTTGAGTGTAGTTCGATCCGGTAACGATTCCGTCACGCACCCAATATCTCCATGCAGCAAGGGGATCTCCGCCGTTGCAGCTAAAATCAATTGGTTTCATAATTTCGATGGTTTGAACTTTAGATTTCGAGCGCAAATTGAGTTCATTTTTGCATGTCAATAAGTCGAAGGCCACCATGATATCTATCGCTTATCACATTGCTAAAACACTTACAAAGCTTCCTGTGATATGAAAGTGAAGAAGAAGCAGTGACAGTTGGTGTCATTCAATTCATTATTATCTACGGATTGACACCATCACTTGTTTTCTAACGAAGTAAGCAAGGAAAAATGAATTCACTTTAAGAATTTTTACAGGAAAAATCAATAGATTACCCAAATCCACATGACTTGCAGCAACTCAGAAGGTCATCGGCAGAGAGTGAGGCCTGAAATTCAATAAACTTTGCCCCCTAAAATAATTTACTTGAATTTTTCCATTTGAAGCAATGCAGATTCTGTCAGACATGGCTTCAACAGCTCCAAATGCCCTAGAATAAAAAATACGCAAATTTCTTAAACCTGAACCATTTACCAGCAGGATCCTGAAATTTTGAAAAGATGCTTAGATTTTTAAAAATAAAACTTTACCGCATGATGACTGATCACGGACTTGCTTGAGCGAGTCGCATTGTGGCCAATTTGTACGTGAATCGAAATTTTCGGGAATAGCGATATCGAGACTAGCGGTCGAGGCCAGATTTTTGCGAGCCTAAATTTAGATTTTTATGTTGTTTATGGAAAATTTTTAGATTTTTTTTTTTTTAAATTATGTTCCATTTCCTTGTTCGAATAATAATCTGAATAATTCATACGCTCATCGGTAGTCGAACGTGCTCGACGCCCATTAGTCCCCATTTGGTCTTCTCCGAGTACTTGTTGAAGCGTTTGTGCAATTTGGCCTGAAATATGCATTTTGCAGTTGTACATTTATTTTCTTTGTTATTCACTTGCATGTCTGATGAAAGTTTATTCGCATTAAATATTCAAAGATGTATTTTCTGTAATTATATCGTATTACCCGCCAAAGGTTTTGCTTCCTGTTCACGTAGTCAACAAGCTCCTGTCCGCTCAATTCCTCAGCCTCTTTCGGGATAACACGATTGCGGAACTGGTCTGAAAATAAAAGAATGAAGAAAATTAATGACTTTTTCTTTCAAATTTCTTCGAAATATCATGTTTCCAGATCATTCTTAAAAGTAACTAACCTAGGACTGAAACTCTTCCTTGATTCCTGTCAAACTCAAAACTGTCATCGGTATCATCCTCGACCGCGTTTCTGGCATAGACCGATACAGCCAAAATGGCCAATAAATAGAGAAGTTTCTAAAGTCGTCAAGTTATTTAGATGAAAAATTGGCTAATTGAAACTTACCATGACTTGACTGAACTATTGAGATATCAAATGTCGAAGCCAACCAATCAAAAATAGAAAACAAGATGGACTGGACAGTGTCAGTCAGTCAGTCAGTCAGTCAGTCAGTCAGTCAGTCAGTCAGTCGGTGGGCTCTTTATCAGTTTATTTATAGGGAAATGAAAAGTAGGGCAGATAAGTAAGATGATCACGAGTCTTTGAGAGGGCATTCAAAATAAGGACCACATTGATTGGGAGAAGAAGATCAAGAAAATAATTGTTTTAATATTGAATAGGAAAGCGATAGTTTTTTTGAATGAAGATAAAGATAAGCTATCGAACAAAGTATATTCAGGGTTATTTCGAAGACAATAATCGAAAGATTTTTGCTAATATCTTAAATTTTCTACCAACACATCGATTGGCTGAGTTTAACATGCTCATATAAATCTTAGCTTCTTTTCTCGTCGTTATTTTGACTCAAATGTGACAAGTTTATTTTTCAAATATTTATTCCTTCATAATCGCGTAATATTGCTAAAAATACAATTTTTGTATGCTCATGCTTATTGTTGAATATAGCACGAAAATCGAATGCGTATGTCGATATCAATGTGGTACCCATATCAAAATTACATTTTACAAATAAATAATGAACCCGAGTGATAAGATTAAGATAATTCTAGAAGAATTTTCTCAAATTTAAAGAGATCAAAGATATAAATATTGAAAAATCAACCCCTAATCGCATTAGTCTCTATGACATTGAGCATTTTGTACTTGAGAGTGTTGGTACTCGAGAATGTAAATTCGGCTAATTAACTATTAATTGAACAATAATTAATCACGATAAAATTAGTCGTTGTTTCTCGAGTTCTTCTAGTTGAGAAGTCTTTTCATAGTCCCAAGCTGTTTTTTCTCCGTCAGACGACTTCGAAGATTTCGATGATTTTGTCTTTTCGCAGGAAATCACTACGATTGTTCGCTCGTGTTTGTCGTCGCTGAAAATTAGAAGATAGCAAAAATAGAATCATTTTTCTTTTTCAATTCAGAAATTTGTGTTATGGTTCCATAAAAATAAAGAACTTATTATGTTTGGCTTGCATAAAAATTTACCTTCCAATTCGAATCTGCTTCTGATAATTGGCTTTTGTGCCATAAATCTTCGTTGTATTTTGAGCTGTCGTAAATGAAGACGGCCCACAGTAACTGATGTCCTGAAATTGAGACTTCGATAAAAGTTATTTTCATTTTTTTTCTTTGCAACAATTTTGATTGCCCTTCTGTGCGAGTAAACACTTTGCTTGTCAAGTTTAGTCACATGGGACGTTCGTCCCGAATTTCGATGGACTTTTGAATTCTTTACCCTAATATTTTAAACCAGGAAGTTGCAAGTCACGATATGTTAACTTGCCATAAATGCATTTGGGACTGAATAGGAAAAGGCAAACGGATATTGATAAAGAAAGAAATTTTTGAAGTTAAAATTTTAAATACCAAAACGGTGAATCTTGTATGAAAAATATCTATGAAAAGCCAGAAGAAAATTAGAGTGCTGATGAGATTCATCATTTATGAAGCAAAATTAGATAATCCCATTTTAAGTGCTAATCTGAGTTCAGTTTTAGATAACATCACTTAAAGAATAACCAGCTATAATGATAAGTATTGCAAATTTAAAATAATTTTTAAAGCATAGGTAATTTGGATTATTCATCAATTTAGAAGCTAATTATATGATTAGGAAGATTACTGTGTGCATCCTTTCTTCACACTATTATTGAGAAACAAGATTTTCGATTGGAAATGTAACGGGAAATCCAAATTGTCCAAATCACTATTCTTACCGGATCTGAGCCCCAGTGCGTTAGACGATACATCGACTGTCCAATGCTCGTGTTCAGAATTACATGACGACAAGATTTTCTTAAATAACATCCATTATAATGATTTGTTTTCACTCTTTAATACCTAAATCGCTTCCCCCAGAAAATGAAGACCCAGAAATTCGAGCTGCAATTTAGGACGATGAGGAAGTTGGAGAGGTCGACGAATAATGACGCTAACGAGCTGCGCATGAATACATCCTGGCCGACGATCTAAAATTGTCGACTTAAAACCAGACTATAATTGCAAGAAGCTATTATTTTCTGAATAAATAATTGGATGTGTCCAAGTTTCAATAATTTATAGCTTACGTGTTCAATGACGTCGATAACTGTCGGTAATATGTCTGATATGAGGAACTTCGCTATGACTAATACCAACATGATATTCGACTTGTGTTCTTTCCTGAAACGAGAATAATTTCTAGAATTATTCGGTTATTTGAAAATCTCACAACTTCATGGAATTCAAAATAATCTGGGTCATTTCATGATTTAACGAGGTTTCTCGATTTCCTATTTCTGCAATTAACGTACCTTGTAGTCTGACATTTTCTATTCCTCTGGTCGATTTCGACATTTGGCGGACAGAGCGACCTTCTCTTCGCAATGGCCTTTCGCAGTGCCAATGAAATACGAAGTGTCAATTCAAAGAGCAGCAGGCAAGGACATAGAGTTACAAAGAGCATCGCAAGGATCACATGGTAGATCGTCCAATAGAGGCTATTCTAGAATTTTCAGCAATAAATAGTTTCGTATTATAAATTATGAATACTTCAAATAATTCGGTCCTAATGATTATTGGCACACAGTTTGGAGCCTCTTTACACCAGTTAGTCAGAACATGGACTTCGAAGAATCGAGGGGCTGAGAAAATCACGGCGAACAGAGAAACGACGATCATCAAGCGACGTACTCGGCTGAAATAGGATGAATAAGATTTGCTAGTAAAATAATTTCCTACCTCTTCTTGCCAATAGCTCTATGTTTTAGTGGTTGACAAAGTGCTAGATATCTGTCCACTGTGAGAGTCAGCACAATCCACACAGAACCGGTATGGGTCGTGTTTGCAAAGGTGTAGACGTACTGGTAGATGTAAACGTATGTGCCTGAGAAGTTTGGATATAAACTAATACATTTGGGAATGTCTACCTTGCGACACCAAATGACCCCATATTAGATTCGGTAGCGAGTAGAGCAGGAATGCATTCGCTAATAGGGCTGTTTGCCATAGAGTTAAGGTAACCTGAAAATGCGAAGCTAAAGTTATTTTTTGTTTTATAGTTCAATGCTCTTTGATCACTTTTAATGCGCTATCTAGTTTCAATTGATGCATTACTCAGTCAAGTCTCTTGAGTGACATAAAGAGCTTCAAGGTCTCCTTGTTGTGGATCAGATATGAGACGCAGACTTTGAAAAATCCAGCGCAAATCGCAATTTTAATTACCCTTATTTTCTGTTAGGAGGAACTTTAATTGGACTTTCCAGTTTAATAAGCCTGTTTGATTCTCTTCCGCAAATAACTAATTCCTTTTTATTAAGAATAACGCACTAAAATTGGTATTTATCAAAAGTCTGATGCATAAAAAGTCAAAACTTTCAATTAGTGGAATAGTTCTTAAAGATCTTTGTTGCATTATGGCTTTTACGCAGAACACGAGCCTTGATCATCAAAAATTGGACCTATTTCCCATTAATTCCTCGTCTTCTTATCCTCTTCATAAAGGCCTAATTTGTGATGAACGGATAGTTTTGCCTCTGGATATCATTAATCTTACTTATTTTCTTCGGGCCTTTTCAGTAACCCCCTTTCATTTCTTTCTCTACTCTCACATGGCTAAATAAGTGAGCTGTACGCGTCTGCTTCCTTTCCTCCCTCAGCGAATTTTTCATTCCAATGAGTGAGACATGAGCAGTTCTTATGAATGGACGAGGAAAAGATTTAGGAATCCAAGAAATAGAGTGACTATCACTAGGATACATTCCTAATTACTCTATGATGGAGAATTACTGCAATCATTGAATAATACGGCAGTTTCTCGCGATGCGTTCAGCTATTTCTGCTATTTCTTGCATAAGAATAGATTGTAAGCTTATAATCCACCACCCCATAATGGTATAGGGAAATTTATAGAATAGGTTCAGAGATTGATTTAAATTACATTTTGATGAAAGTAAAAACGAAGTGGGCTGTTATCGATGAACAATCACTTGAAATAATGTAGAAAGAACGCGTTTCTTTCTCCCCCTCTTTGATGCCTTAAAATGCTCACGCAAATGACAATTGTTCATTTGACAATTTTCCTCATTTTCCGTTTCTTTATCGAAATTAGCGGGATTTTGTGATAAACACTTTCGAGTTACTGTCAATCGGTATTGATAAAAATTAATTGACTAACTATCGGTGATTAGCATAAAATTTGCGAAAAAGAAAGAAAAACAAAAAATTGACATAAAAAGTGTCATCAAATCGAGGGTGATCCGTGGCTTACAAAAGGTGAGAGAAGAACGAATCCCTTCTACTTTATTCCAAGTTATCGTTCATCGACAATACTAACCAGATAATATTGAATCGCCGGTGTTCCAGTACGCTCACATCGCAAGAATATGTAGACTGAGAAGGCGTTCAGAGCAATGCCTAAAATAAAATAATTCTTTAATAGTTTAGGCGGTTTTCAAATAATTTTAACATCAAATTTTTCAGTAGCGATTTTTATTTTCGAGATAGTTCTTCATTGTAAGTTAGAAATGAATCTCTGAGTTATATTTTCACTGAATTACCTGTAACGACAAAGAATGCGGTGAAGTAACCGTTGAGTAGGTGGGAGAGCATGTGGATGAGAGTGAGAAAGAGCGTTTGTTCAGAATCGACTGCCGAGGGATCAGACGAGCCATCAGAGCCCGAAGACATGGCTCTCCACCCGAATGAGCCACTGCAATGATACTACATAATAATGTTATTTATCATGTACGGACATTTACACAGAAATGAATATGTAAATGCGCGCATATTAGGACAATCATTATTCATACTCATATAATCAAATAACTCAAATTAGGACATCAATAATCAAATCTTGTATTAGAAACTTTTAGGAATAGAAAGTGATGATGGCAAAGATACGTGAAATTTCAAAACCAACAATGACACAGTATAATATCAGGTAGATTGAATTAGGCGATTAAATTAATCTCGTACTCTATTTCTATGACTTACAATTAGAATGCATAATTCAATTTGCAAAGTTAACTGCAATTATTCAAGTTGTCTAATACGATTAGATTTTTAAAAGATAAATCAAGCTTTCGAGTTTGAAGTGATTAGGAGACAAAATTTGAAAGTGCGTGATAATGCAAAATATCCACTTCAAATCAATGCGTTGCGCATAGGAAAAAGTTGTTGACCGAAGCCGAAACTTATCATTATAGAGATTACAATTTTAATAACAGACCAGTAGCAGGCAGTGCTGTTTACATCTCACTAAATTAGTACGCAATTGAAAAGCCCTTTCAATTGCGACGCACATATCAAAAAGAAGCGCTAGCTAGCATGTGGTGTGCTTTCACAGGAATCGCTTTTCTAACAAGTCTAACCCTTTTGATAAACTTAATATTAGTTTTGCATTGAAGATAGAGATTATTGTCCGGATTTCAATATTTGATCAAAAGGATTTTCAATAAGCTCAACATAAATATGATCAAAGGAATAAAATAAATTGTTCGAAAGATTGAAGAGTTTGGTATTTAGAAGATATCAAAAAAATTGAATTGAAGTTGGCAGAAAGCGATAAAATGATGTTCTAGAATTTAAAAAAGAATGCACTGCCATCATTTAATTCGTGTAGACTCGAGATTTGTCTAGCTAACTTAAACTCGAATAAAACAAGAACAAGTTCGAGTGAGTTCCTTATTTGAACATTCCCCAGGGCGCAATTTTAGATCGGCGAATTATTGCAGCGGAATCTCCAACTGCACGCCGTTTCACGAATCCCGCACTCGGAATGACATCTTCTATGCTATTTTTCTACTATCTTACTCTTTCGGCTTCCCTTTTCCCCACACTATTTCCCTAATCCTATTTCATTTTCTCTCATTTTGCATAACCTCTTCTTGCTGTTCTGCTTGTCTTTCCAATGATCCTCCCCCAATCCTTATAAAGAGCTCACATTTGCATAAGTCAAGCTGGCAGGCAAGTTTCTTTCGTACGAGACAAACGAATGACTGCAGTTATGCAATCAAGTAAACAACATAATGTGAGAGGAAGTTCAATTTCAAAACTTGAAACAATAGAGTATACAAATAAATAAGATTAATTTGACCGCTTTTCAAAAATAATTATTAGGAGAAATTTAAGAGCAAAAATAAGTTGTTAAACCGTGAATGAACACCCTGTAGAAATGTGATATTGAGAAAACGAAATGCTAGGTCAGAATAGGAAAAGTATTTCATGTGGTCAAAAACGACGTGATCTCTTTATTGCCCAATTATGATGACCAATCTTTCTATTCATTATCCTCTCATCGTGGTCTAGACAGCAAAGAATCATTGTGATCTTTTCTGCGAGCATTCTTCCGCATAGAAAAGAAGCCTCCAATTATTCGAAATAATTTATGATCAAATGAAATAGAGAATAACAAGATTTGCATCTCAAAATTCCTTCAAAATCGGAGTGCACTCCAAAGAGTACGTGATTAGTGAACGTCAAAGGGATGTTCGAATAGTCGAATTGTGCGCGGGTTTCATTTCAACAGGAAGTTCATTAAAATTCATTAATGCATGAATACTTCTGCAGCGAATTAATTCGCGACAAATTCGCATTTTTCGCTACATTTCAGCAAATTAACGATGAGAAAAACGTGAATTGTTGTGAAATTCGATAAGTGAGGAATAAGAATCCAGAAATTTCTTTAAAAATCACTGAACTCATGAATTTAACCCAAAGAACAAAGACTGAAACATGCAGAAATGGACTTGAGCTGGATGCAAAATTTGAAATGAAGCTCCTTTGAGTTGACGAGCGCAAGACAAGAGGACTGGCATGAATTTGTGAATTTCTAATTTCTGCGGGAGGAAATAGCTCTAGTTTGTGCTGGTTCCGACTCCATCAACACGGAAATGGAAATGAGGGGATTTATCCTAATTTAATCCTTAATCACTCACTCATTTTATATGAAGTTTGGGGTGTTCGAAACTTTGGCCAAAGAAGCAAAACTCACCAAGTCTATACCATCCATGAGTAAAAAATGCGTAAATAAAGAGGCTGACCAATACATATCGCAGCAGTCAATTTTTAAATGTCTAGCCAGAAAATTTGTGTATTTGTGGATTGGGTAGTTTATTAGTTGAGCTTGTGAGGGTAAAAAATGTAGACTACATAAAAGTTATACTTTAGAGTAGTCTAATTTGTAGAAAATTAAGAAAAAATATTGCCGAATTCTTTTTCAAAAGTCTAACAAGAGAGGGAATTTCAAAATTCAACAGATCTTTATGCTCGTTTCTCGATATCTCTTTCACTATTCTTCAAGTCAAAATTAAATTCATTTTGGAAAAAAGCATATTGCAACTTTTCACTTCACGAATAAGACTACACAAAGTTGGGTATAAGAATCAAAAATAACACCGCAGAAAAGTTATATTCGCTTTTTATTCGATGAATTCATAGAATTTTTTATTGCAATGCTTTGATGTTACACTTCCTGACATTAGGCCGGATAGCAGGAGTGTATTATGAAGGGTATTTCTTGAGAATGAGCCAAGAGATTACAAGTTGAAATGGATAAAGAGCAGTGTTTTAAAATTTTAGAAAATAAAATCCATAATTCAACCTCCTCATGGCGTTACAGTGCTAAATTAATTTTCTGCTAAATTTTATGCGCAAATCGACGAAAAAGTAAAATAAATGATGTGCATCGATAATGAGAAGCAGCAACGATTAACGCATTCGCATTCGGCTTTTGACCAACAGACTCTGCAGTAGTTAATTATGGGGAAATATATAAAATTCGATAATCTTGACCGAGAGCATTTTTAAAATAGCCCTCAAAATCACGATAACTTCCAAAAATAGTCTCAAAAATAGAGGGCGTGAGTTATTGGAGAAAATCTTTCGTCGAACATGTGAGATAAGATAAACAATAAATTATATTCGAAATCTTTGTAGGTTAAATTATCGTCAAATTTTTGTCAAAATGAATTTAATAGCCGCTTGAAAGTTGTCATTGATATATATTGCGCGCCCTGTATATGTATAATTGCAACTTGATTATTTTTCAGAATATTTTTCCCTTCAATTATGAATGAATTCAAAAAATGGACAGCGATATTCAGAAAAACTGCTGTGGTGACTTTATGAGGTCTATTAGTCAGGAAGTAAATTGCATTTCATAAAAAAAGAGTGCGACTCGACAGTCAGTCATCAACATTAAACGGATTTCACGGAAATTAATTCGGATTTCGAGAATCACGACGAGAATTTTGTTTACGAATTTGTCGAGCAAAAATATGGATATTTTTATTCGGAGAATAGAAGAAGAACAATGAATGAATGAATCCGAGATTTCAATGAGAGTTTGCACACTCACAATGAATTTTGGAATTGAAACTGAAGTGAGTGTAGTTTGAGAGATATCAGAAATGCTCTGACCAATAATGAAAGATGGAGACGCAGAAATGGGTGAAATATTAAATATGTCCAAATTCACCTTTGGATGTAGCATCAACTATAATACGAAATTAGGCCAACACAGACGTTGTTGATGAGGAATTTCTATATTTGTTGCGAGAATGAAACCCCGAATTCGGATTGGGGCGTCTGGTGCAAAATTTACTACACAATATCAAAAATTTAATGGTTGAAATGAAGTAGATTAGAGGCTTCAAAAGCTGAAATCAGTGAAGTCTATCAAATGTAGAGATTTTTCTCTCCAATCTAAGGCTTACAATAAATAGTTCTCAATATCTTATGCTTCAGTGATACTCCAGGTAAAATATAAATACTACGAAGTTTCATATATCGCCGTCTGGTTAGAAAAGAGGTGTGCTACTGAGATATTCATTCAAAAGCTTCTAAAGAGAAACCTTTGAATTTTTAAATCTTAAGGCTGAGTTTCAAAGCTTCCTTAACTTTGCACACTCGAAGCTTTAATAGGTGCGTTGGCTTCGAGGTAAGTTAAGAAGTTTCTGGCTTTGGAAGTGAACTTTCCAAGAACTACCTATGGCTGAAGAGAAACTACGCAAATTCTAAGATTTTACGCTAATCGGAAAAAGAGCATTAGGAATTTTGAAATCCGTCCAAGTCATCGAATTTGCATAGTAAGATAATACGGGTGTGAGTGGGAGAATAAATTAGAGAGGAAGGAATTATTCCGAGGTAAGAAGTGAAAGAAAAAAAAACTATTCTCGATAAAATATAATCGACTGTTGCCTCGCTACTTCCGGAGGATTTAGTTATAAGCGGGGCACTAACTAAAGACGATAAAAATAGCTAACCATATAATAAAGTGGATGGAGAAAGACTGTTAATTTATACGGATATGTAGCAACTTTCCACTATAAATAAGCATTCTTATTGTCTTCTTAGGAACGTAGAAATTTGTACATTCAAGGAGGTAAATAAGGAAAACTGTAAACAGATTGCTTGGAATTTACGTTCATCGTCGTAATCAATTGGATTAGAGTAGCGTAATTCACCTTGTGTATGGTACTTAAAATAGCGAAATAATGGCTAAAAATAGGTAACAAGATGAAATTAAATTGTCCTAAGGTTTCTTATTTCTTAGCTCTTTTTCCAGGGGCTTATGCACATGTGCGTTCGAAGAACTGAGGGTATTTGACAGAGCGGCGAAATATCAGCCTAATTTCTGATGTCTACTTCGATTGCACCTACGAAAATGGATGAATGTTCCTGAAAACACGCATATAGTGAATAAGGGATATGAATGGAAATGAGGGTGGAGAAGTGAATTTGTCGTGTAAAAATAACAGAAGGAGGAGTAGCTCTGCCCTGCCTTGTCCATCAGGAAAAGACAGATATTTCGCCTTCACACGCATGACTCTATCTGTTAGTGACATCCTCCATACCGAAGAAAACAAGCAGAGCTTGAAGAAGACTCAATTCGTGCACATAATTTAGAGATCTAAAAACTCGCATAAACTCGACTAAACTTGTCACTTGATTGATGTCAGTTTCTTGCCGGCGTGAAATAAGGAAGCATCTAAAGATAGCCACGTTGAGAGATAGTTCACCGAAAACAGAAAAGAATACGGCGAAATCGAATTTGATGCGATCTAGAAATAGTGTGCTTTGAACAAGGGATCTAAAAACTGAAGGGCATGAATTTTGATTGCCGTATTTTCGACCATAGCGAATCCCGTAGGAAGTTTCTTCAATTGAGCCCGCAAATAATTGCAAGGAGAAGAGTAATTTCCCGGGTTGGTGCATAAATTTAGCGGGTCACAGATCGATGCTAATGCCCAGAAATCCACGTATTTGCTAGGTTTAATGAGAGTAAATAAGATGCCCATCCACTCTGGAATATACCTATAGTTTCTGCAACTGGAAAAACACCCGTCATACTTTGGAATAAAATGCTCCTACTTCCAGGATTTTGCTGACCAAAAACTATGCGCTATAATTGCAATAAATGAAGGCTCCCAATTAGTTATTGTAATTAGCAAGATTTCGAAAAAAAAAATCATATTCTAATTGCGCTTGATTTAGAGTCTACTGAATAATATATTTTTATGCTGCATCACATTGCTAATCTAGTGCAAAAGTGCTGCAAAGCACGAGATGCAAATTTTGCTAATAAAATCGTTATTCACTGAAAATGATCACTTTTGGATTATTAGGGAAATGTTAGAACTGGATTATGCAATGATAGTAAACATGTGAAAACGTTGCACTTTTCAAGAGCACCTATTTTTTGTTGATTTTTATGAACCAATTCGCTGAAAACTTTGCATTAGTATGAAACATAGTGAAATGTTATACTGATCCATATATGATAATGAGCAAAAACCACGCACGTCGGCATTATATAGTATCAAAGAGTTGAACAAATAAAATGTGAAAAACTGGATAAAAATATGGTGATATTCGATCTTTCGAGGGGATTTCTTTCTAACTAAGAGAAGCAAAGATGCTTGAATGAATGAAAGCAGGAGGCGTTTTGCACGACTAGAATTGGCTGAATTAGGCGGGCTATTATTGGGATAAATGAAACTCAAATGCTAAAAGTAATCCTGCAAAAATATACCCATTGTATACAATTATATATTGTTCCGGATCAGCAATATAATGTAACAACAATATACTAAAGAAGAAACTTTAAGATGACTGCAAAGCATTATTTTGGTGAAAAAATGAAGGTTTCAAATATTGAAATGCGCCTATTTGGAATATTCTCTGCATAAATTGATAGAGCTATTACATTAGGATAATAAATAAATGATCATCGGCTCTGTACAAATGGTTTCCAGAAATGACCAAATTAATTGATCACTGATAAATTATTCATTCGTCAGTGATATGCCTCATCTATCACTGAAACAAAATTTGGAATCCCAGTCACGCGTGAGAAAAATGCTGCCGATTTTTAGTGTTTGATAATTCAAATCCCACTAGTTTTCATGAAAATTTGGAAAATTTCACTAGTTCCGCGATGTATCTTGCCGTAAAATGAATGCTTCGCGCAATTTTTGTCTGTCGAATAAGACGGAGTTCATAAATCAGGCTAAAATAAACCATTTCATCGACATTTCGAAGGAAATTAGAATTTGAGAGGGGAGACTTTCTTCAACAGGATATTATAACTTTTAAGTTCTTGTGCAAAAGGAGGATATTGAGGCTGTTCAAAATAAAATCCCGTCGGTGAAAATTGCAGAACGCATGGAGCAAGGAGCGTGTAAAATACTGCTGAAGAACGACGACTATGAATAGCCATCGGGCAAAAAAATAAGAGTTCAAGTGAAAATCACAAATAAAAATGAGGAATTGAAAATGGGTGACTAAAATAAGCGGCAAATTCAAGAAAGAATAATAAATAATCTCTAAAGTAGGGCCCACAACCACTTTCTTCATTGCTGTTCCTTCTGGGTAAAACCATATCTACGGACAGGTACCATCGTAACTTAGATATCTTAGCCATTAAAAATGTTCCGAATTCATTCTTGTCCAAAAAGTCTATCGAAATTTGTTCAATAAGTGAACACCAAATTAGATTTTAAAAACTGGAGTTTCACATTTTACCGTTTGAATCTCTGGATCTTCATTCTGCATTACTCTCTCTTTCTCTGTTCAATTGGCGTACGACTCTGCGCCGCTCGCTTGCGAAATTGTGAAACAGTTTTTGCCCGCGAGCACGAGCGAGCAGCTAAATCATGAGAAATTGTTGTATCGAACATATGCCTGGTTATATTGGTCACCGATTGCGCGGGGTGACAATTCCGGTCTCTGGTAAAAATCGACAAGAAGAAGTAAATTCACTAACATTCATTGAAATTAAATTTGAAGTGAGCAAGAAATATCTAGCGTATATTGTGTTTGCGGTCTCTACTCAAAGGCTTTACAAGAATGAAAGATTCACTAGTAAATTTGGTCGGTCAAATATTTTCGCTTATCACCAATATGTAATGGTCCACATGATTAGGATATCTTTGGTCATCATTTTATTTATAAGCATTTGGGTTATCTGGGTATTACCGATTCATATATTTAGACTAAGTCTCGAGATTTGTTTATCTACCTATTACGTCAATACATACTCTTCCGGGACAATTTTTAATTTTTTGTTGACTACTATGCAATGAAGTAACTAATCTTCTTTAAAATATTAAAGAGGGAGACTATGACATCTAGTTAGCAAAATCTCCTTCATCATTCATTATCCTTGGAATTATGCCATCGACTTTTATGCCGAACGATGTGATATGTTGCACTAAAAAATTACCCAATTCTGAAATCTCGATCCAGAAAAAATCCGAGTTAAAATAAAATCAGTTTGAGCCCATAATATATTGTAGTAATGATATCATATTATAAGAATAAAATTTAATCCTGAACATGAGGCTACATATACGCGAGATATCGAGCAAGATATTTCACTTACTCAAAAATCGAATATTTGACTTCGCTTCTCTCCTATCTCTCAGAGAATAATGTAAGAGTGGCCAAACTCTTGGATTTTGAATGTATGAGAGTTAGTGATAATAATCGTCAAGATACTATCACTTGAGGTATCACCTTTGAACATGTTATTTTTTGAAATTATATGAAAACTGGATGGAAATTACGCATCACCCTGTATTTATTTACAATTTTATCTACGAGCTAAACGAATACGTTTCTGCGAAGATAAGATATTAGTGACGCAAATCGCCATGGTTTAGCATAGTAATTTTTTCACGAAGTAGCAATAGCGCATGAAAGAGTTTGATATTAGGCTCGAAACCAGCATTTATTTTTTAGAATAAAAGTAAATCATCTAGAAGTATTCGAATTATCCGACTGAACCCCGGACTTGAAATTACACATCAAACAGAAGATAACTCTAAGTCTAAATCGGATATGGCATTTTGAAGCGCGTTTTGATAAATTCACATCAGATAGAGGTTTCTAGCAGGACATTAGAATATGCTCAATAACGTCTTCACACTTCCAATTTCTACCAGTAATCCAGTTAGGGCACGAGATTAACTTATGGTTTTTTGCGAAAATGCTCGGAAAGTAGCGCCAAGACACTAGTTTGTACGACATTCAGCTTATTTATCAGCAAAACCCTGTATTTATCAATTTGACCGTCCATTTTCTGATTTTCGTGTGATCTGTTAAGACTTTAATTGCTTTTTGATTGGATATTCCAGAAAAATCCTCGAAATCCGGTGTATGAGCTCTAGGAAATGAAAGGTTTCAGAAGCCGTGAAACTGAGACATCTAAATACGTAAAGTCCCTTTCGGTGCATGCCGATAAATGCTTTTTTGGCTGGCAAATAAGCCTCAATTACTAGAAAATTTAGGATTTCAACGATATGCTTTTCTGAATTGTAAGCAGATTTTATTTTTCTAATTTAGTTTTGTACGATTATTCTATGAAGAAGAAAGAAAAAGTTCAAGATTTCTAACCTTTAGTCTTTTTTTTTCTAATGCACCCGATAGAATTACAAGAACCATTTTTAGTATCAATCTAAATCGAATTTCCCTCAGGAAATGGACTCTGATAGGATTAGAAAGTTCGAGTTTCCGTTTTCCGTTCATGTGAAAATCATAAATGCATTATAGTAAAAATTAGAGAAAGCACAAAGTATGAAAGGTTTGAGCAAAGGTCAGATATGAACTTTTGAATAATTCTAAGAGTATGAAAATTTTCAAAAGATTCGAATCAAAAGGCTACAATTTTCCCAAACTCGAAAAACTTATTCAGGGCACTTGTCTAGTTTGTTAAGTATACCCCAAAGCTTATGCGTGATCATGAATCATGTAAAAATTGCTAATTCTCTGACAACTCTGGTCCGAACAATTGCATGTTTATGACCCAAAATGCACGTTCAGAGGGTCAGAATCCGAGGTTGATACTAATTTTCCCCATGAGACAGCAAAAATGCAACAAAGTGTGCGCTGAAAGGCGGCAATTTCTGAATTCCCAGAAAGTAGCTCGATTTGATGGACTCGTTCGATCTGTGAGCATTGAAAAAAGAAGGAAGGGTAGTCACTAGTCATTTCGCGGCTTGTTACAGCATTTCAACCAATTTGGAAATTATGCGGGGTTTATTTTTATTAGAGGAACTAGAACTAGCAGAATGACTAAGCTAATTGACGAATCTTTGCAAATCCTAAGGAAAAATTGATTAGATGAAGCTAAATAATAGGTTTTCTTTTTAAGATTATCATCGTAATTTTGCGGTAAATATGATAAAAATTAGACAATGTTAAAGGGATATGGATAACATCAATTTGACGTATCTGCAAATTTTTTTTTTTTTTTTTTCTTCCTAGCCTTATTATTCCCACTGGGTGGGGTCGGCTACCCTCAGTCCGTGAATGGGACAGTCGGCCTATCCTAGCCACACAGGACTAGTGGCCCGTCCAGACGGACAGACTGTTGTTGTGTGCAACAGCCGAGGGATTTTTAGGCGAATTTTTCGTGGTTTTATCCACTACCAACATTTCTTAACCCCCTTGGTTTGGGTGAGGAGCGGGGAGCGAACTTGAGCCCTAGCTGTAGGCAGTAATACACAACCACTGCGCTACGCCGCCCTTAATTTGACGTATCTGCAAATTACGAATGAAAAATAAACTGAATAGTTATTTCGAAAGAGTTTTAAGATAGTTTTATGGCAAATGGAACAAAAATTGAAGGAATGAATAGGTGAATAATGTAAAGGAAATAATTTTCAATAATGAAAAACTTTGACTGAATTCGCAAAATGACATTTCCTGGCGTAGTTCTTCTTATTGACGTTTCACCGTGAAATGGAAGAGAAACTATGTCATGAGTAATCTCAACTCATCGTATGAGAAATAAGCCATGGTTTGGTGATGATTACGAATTGCATTTTGGAGATATCATTGAGGATGATTTTATAAATGAATCGAGAATTAAGGAAAATTAATTGCCGTCCAGAGGTGTACTAAACTGGAACATTCAAACATTACAAACCTTAAGCTCCAAAAATTCACCGGAAAAGAAATTTTGCGCATTATTTCTGCATTAAATATTTTGTGTAATTTTATTTTGGAGAAATTATTTTCCAGAAATTAGCTATGTCATAATCGAACAATGGTCAAGAAAAAATGTCAAGTGAGGAAATCTTTCGGTTCCAAATTCGAGTGGGAGTTTGACGAGTTTCTGCAGAAAAAGAAATGAAGAAAAATGAATGAAAAGTTTGACAGTTGAGAATTCAGAAAGAGGGCGAAGTGCAAAAGAAGTTTGCATTTCGAAGCAAATGCCAGCCGAATTTCTGCAGCAATTGATCAACTAATTGCCTCAAAAAGAGTCAATTTACAAAGTGAGAAAGTTAATCGCCGATCAGGTTACTTTACCCACACATTCATTTCCGCACTCAAGGATGAGAGCACATTCTATCGCGAGCTTTAGGATAAAACAATTGAGAGAATTGAGGAAGTTAGTCGAGTTGCAATGCTTTGCTGGATTGTTGTTATTTTTGAAGCACTAGATGAGTAGATAGAACGGTAAATCAGATATTGAGCCATGTTGGAAATCAGGCCTAAGAAGACTTTCATAACTTTACAAAGATGCCGATAGTGAATATGCATGAAATTTCTAAATATAAATATTGATTGATCAGAAAATGAGACAAAATTTTGCGAGAAAATACAAGAAAAAATATTTAACCTTAACTCTCAGACTATATATTTCCCCTGTAATGTCTTTATAACGTCAATTTACTTGGAAACCACATGGATAATATGGAAAATTATATCGTGCAAGCATGCGAGGGAATAATTTTGCGAAAAGTTTACCCGTGTAGAATTTCCTCGGCATTCATATTGTAATTTTGCAGTTAGCTTTATGATGATAATATTCGAATATGCTCGACTGGGTTTCTGCTTGAATTATCCCAGAAGTTAGTCGTAACAATCTTTGCCGAGATCAGCAGAAATGCCTTTAAATTGTCAGACTGAACTGAAGGCGAAAATTCACACGATAAATAAAACGATTAGATTATTACTAGACGAAAAGGTAGAATTAGATAAGTTGTATGAAACGAACTAGGCTATTGATACTTGAAATATACTCTCTCGACTTTCGATTTCCGACAAAATACCTAAATATTTGCGATGAAAAAATTATCCTTATAGGTGTGCATCCTGTTTGGTGGTTTATCCAAATTTGCACGGATAAAATGTTTCGTCAAAGCTTATTAGATATGAGGAATGCTAGAAAAGACATGAAGTGAATATTAGAACCTAAAAAGTAAAGGGAGAAAGTTTTGGATTTTTCACCACTTAATGAGCTTTATTCATTTATGCATGGAAAAAGTTTACTATCTTTCTCAAGCTGTGAATAAATGATTTTAGAAATGTGGGCGTAAAACCTTACGATGATGCTTGACGTAGATAATTCGAAAATCAGAATTTCATAATCCTGATATTTGTAAACTATTGTCGTCAAAGTTTTATCCTTCAATAAGCATAGACTTATCGTCGGATATTATTTTTGCTAAAAGATTTCTTTTCGTCATATTCTTGTTGATTTTTACGCAACATTGCTGCAAGCATTCACGATCCCTCGGAATATAAAACGTGTAAAAACACAGAATTTCTGCTCTTTAGTCTGCATTTTTATGATAGATGATTCTAAGACTCCAAAAACAATTTGAACGTGCTCTTGGAAATTGCGACTAATTTAGAGTCTATTCAAATTGCGAGTGAATTTGTAAGGACCGAAAATGGTAGGCTCAAAATCAGAAATGTATGGTACAAAATATCTCAACATTCAAAACACGGCGAATTTATCTTAAACTACAAGAGTTTATTTTTGATTAATTAGATTATGGTGCCAAGAATTTGTCATAAATTTTTCCGCAGAATAAGTAGCAGATCATACAATTTGTAAAGTTATCTCAAACACACAGCGTCGCTTGGATGTTTAGGTAAATGCATGAAATTTAAAATGGTCTATTTCTGAGTTTTCATGAATTAATCTGAATGAAAATTTGATAATCTTTACTAGCTAAAGAAATTTAAAAGTATACAAGTTTATAGAAAAAAAACCAATTCTTTTATTAAAATTGAAGATGCAGCATTTTAAAATATTTTTCTACTTTTGTGCGCCACTGTATGATGTTCAAGATAAATTTAGATATGATCAACAAAATGGACTTTCGTCTGAAAATTATATGTTAATAAAAACACCTGCAAAAGAATTTCACATTGGATTGCAGGTTCTCATCATTTTTAAATCATAGACATGAAAAATTTCCAAGGAAATATCTGATGAAGAAAATTATAACTTGCTATATGGAAAATAACAGAACAGAATGTATCTGTTTATATGTCTAAGGAAGCGAAAATAATCTTATTATGCGTATTGTCTCAAGTAAACCAGGAAGAAATGAATTATTTTTCTCAAAATAGTAAATAAATGCATACAGTAGACAGAATTATCGTGATAGGATTGTTTGTACAAAATTAAAGTTCAACACGTCTTGGATTTTGAAGCAGGATGTTTAATTTTTATAGAGAAAAAAGAAAACTAAATTTGGTATTTCTATAGCTAAACTTTTTCAAGGAAATGAATAATTTTATAATTGCCTAACATATGAAAACATAACTTCGCTGGTTCCAGTCGGTATACTCACTATATAATTTGGCAAGTATCATAATTACTTTTACGTAAAAGCGATAAACGCTAACATTTTGTAATTAGACATTTTACGAAGGCATGTGAAGATAGTTTTTATTCTAGATTTTATTGTTAGAGCTGAAAGAATTTAAGATTCATCTAAAAACGATCAGAAAATAGTGACTGAGTTGGTTAAAATGTAAATACTTTGAAGTAATATTATGACGAATGGAATATGATGAGACAAGGGAGAACGCATAAACTATTGCATAATTGGTGTAAGTTGTGTAGAAATGAACAATTCGGCTAATCTAATCATAATCACGCCTTATAATATGCTCAACACTTCTCGGAAAGTATCAGTCAAAAGAGGGAATTAGCTATCGCGATATTTATGCAAAATCTAAAATATGCTGGAAGATGATGTGTGTAGAATTATTTTTGTCTACTGTACTATGCATTCTAGCACTAATTCCATGGATTTATATTTGAAATGACTGCACAACATTCAAAATCATGTCTCACTAACAGTCATCGGTGATCATTATTCTTTCACATTCAAAAAATTGACCCGTTTCAGAACACTTTCAGAAATTTATACATTAATTATCATTCAGAATCTAAATTTGCCTTACTTGTTCCGTCCATCTAGCGGAAGCACATCGACCATATTCATGTTGCCAGCTTCGCTCGGTTAGATAACTGTAGGAGAGCTCAAAAAAGAGCATTACTCTATCAAATAGTCAAATCGTCGAATAACAAGATACAGTAGCGAGCAAAAATATTTCATATCGTCACTTCAGTTCAGTCATTTTTAGTGCACCAATCCGGCTCAAATTTAATACAGATTTTTTCGGGCACAAGTTATTTTCGTATATTATGTATATATAAGGGCTTTCGGTTGAGCCATTAGCCAGCTTCTGTACTTACTTGTGTGGGCTTGTGGAATTTTTTGAATGCGACCAATTTTCGATTTTTCGATTGGAAAAATGAACAACTCTTAAAGATTCTTAAATGTTATCGAATCAGTTTGAAACTTGGCAAACTTTATGATTTAGTCCTTTAAACATGTGTAAAAAATTGAGCCGGATTGGTGTACTAAAAGTGGGTGAACTGGAAGTGATGAACAATCTTGCCGACATGAAATACTTTTGCTCGCTACTGTAGGTTGAATATTCTCACGAATATGATACGATATAAAGTGAAAATAGGGGTTTTACGTGTAAATAAGGAGATTGTTTGTGGCTTCAATCGGAATAACAGATGAACGAACACAGATGAGAGTTGAAAGAGTAGAAAATAAGGAAAGACAGAATACGGCTGATGGAATAGACAGGGGAATTTAGAGGCGAAAATTGTGATTTAGAAGAAAAAGAAGGAGGCGTTGGCTCGAAATGTAAAACAAAGAGTGTGAGACTAAATGATTTCAAAGATAGTCGAGATAACGAATTGAAATAGACTTAAGAAACCTAAGCAAGATTCTATTCCATTTAATTTTTATCTCAAAACTTCAATCTCCTAAATTATTCTCATCCTCAGAAACGCACGAAGTAAGGCATTTAATTCGTTTTCAGCGATGTTTTTTTTTCTAAATTAGCGTTGAATTTTTGCGAAGAAACCTTAAAATTTAATGTTAAAATATTATTGCAAAGGCAAGTGCTTAAGATTTGAAATATCAAATTTATAATGAAAGATGGGGATTAGAGAAATTGGAGGCATATGAATAGATAGAATAATATGATATTTGGACAGCAAAGAGTAACTTTATTTTACTCTATTGTAACAGAATGAAGATAGGCTAATTCAAATAAGTCCAAGATAAAATCTCAAATTATTGGAAGATTTTTGGATTTTCGGTAAAAACAGTTCAATTTGAAGCGTTATTTGGAATAGCTGGAAAACTTTCTCAAAGACGTGCAAAATTTATGGGAAAACTAATTTGAATATGCATTTGAAATGCTAAGAACTAAACTTCATGAAAGTGTAGTTTCAAATTCGAAATTGAAATTGAAACTAGATACGACTAGAATAATTTGAACAACAGACAAGGAATACATAGATAATTCGGAAATTCAGCAAAAATTATCTTGGCTTCGAATATGCGCATAAGATCCGAAATCGGAAAATCGGGGAAAATATGCAATGAATCGAGCAAATTAGGGAAGAATGGCAACTAATCATGCATAAAATAATGAATATTCAAAAATATCCCGTTCAGTCCAGCACCTGCAGAGGACATCGAAAGTGTATTTTTACTAATGATATTCAGAAATATGTCATCTAAGTTTAGAAAATTCTGCATTAATAAGAGAAAAAAATAGCAGATTTGCATGACTTATGGTATACAGATTTTCTTGAATTTTTTTTCAAGATGTTCAATAATTTTAGAACTAATTTAGAATAAATAAACTGTCAAATAATTCAATAGTAGGTTTAAAATCAATAGATGAAGTGTTTCGTCATTTCAAGGGATAAAAACTAGAAACTAGAAAGTAGATACACCCGCACTATGTCTCATTTTATGTGCTCAACTTGGTTAATCGAGGATTATATTTGAAGATCGGCATTTCAATTTCATTTGAAATCGAATTTTGCAAAATTTTATAATTTTATTTTATAAGATGCACGCTATTTTCAATTATTATTTGCATTTTCTGGAAACTTACTCGTAAATGGTAACGCGATATTTACAACCCACAAATATTGTTGAAAGTTTGATATTTTGCGTAAGAAGATAATCTTTTCTCATAAATTGGAAGGATTTGCCAAATTCATGTTAGTCATTTTCTATCACATCTCGGGATTAAAAAATTAGCGTCATTAGAGAGAAATTCTTAGAATGATTACGATGCAATATTTAGTTAGAATTACTAAGAATGCAAGTGCGCGATTTTTTTTCGATAAAACTATGAATATCCTTTGTATGGTTTCGATATCTTTAAAGTTGAAAATCGAATTAGATGCATTACATTCTTGCATGAATTTGCAGATTCAGATAGGTTTTCATTAATAATATGGTTCGAAAAATTGATGATAGAATAGCAATACAATCAGAAATCCTTCATAAAAAAATTGACAAAAATGTTGAGCATAATATTGGATTTCCGATATTAAAAATATCTAGAAATCTAACACTATTGCGATGAATAATTTATGAACAGTATCGATTTTCTAATACATTTTGGTTCAAATAATTAAAATAAAATCATATAGACGCACCCTTTTAAAGATTTGATCATTGTATATCTGTTTATACAAAAATGATTTCACAAAACTCATTAAATTTTAATTGTCTTCTTTTTTCCATGAGGAAATGGTACTTATTAGGACGTACAGGGTGCGGAAAAATTACGGAAGCACCGATAAATTGGGATTTAACCCGATATATTGAAGTAATCGAGCTCAAATTTTTAAAATAATTTATTGATAACATAACGATAAAAACTAACTTAAGAGTTTTCGAAATGGCCGCCTTTAGCGTTGATACGGGCCTTGAATCGCTCGGAGAAGGCATTGCTGACGGCACGCAACTAGTCGTTGGGCATTTTATCTCATGCTTCGACAAGGGAAGATTTCAAGAAGCCGAAACTTTTGTGGGAAGTAGAGCAGGCCTTGGTCTCAAAGTATTACCAAATGGAATAATCCAATGGGTTCAAATAAGGGCTTTTGGAGGGTCATTCGGAAGAAGAGATGAAATATGGAAAGTGAATTTTGCAGAAGGATTGAGTAGATTTTGACTTGTGGGAAGGGGCCGAATCCTGCTGAAAGCAGGAGGGACGGGATTTAAAATGGATTTTGGTCCAGGGAATAAGAGCTTTATTTTAAATAAGATTTGATAGATTTCGGTGTTGATCTTGGCGTTCTGGGGGACGAACACGAGGAGGGACTTTCCATGATAGGCGGTAGCCGCCTAAACCGTGATTGACTGAGGATGAGCACGTCTTCCGACCAGTTTGCCATTGGAATTAGCAGAGGAGATATTTGGGGACAGGATGTGATCATTTTGACGATTCATGAAAAGTTCAATTGTGAATATTTCCTTATACGAAAAAATAATCGTTTTGTAGCGTGCCGAAGAAAGCCTCTTGGAAAACTGTTGGTATCTTTCAAGTCTGTTTGACACCATTTTGTCCGTGAGTTCGTGGACTTTTTTGGATTCTGTAGGAGTTGAGTCTCAAGTCCTTCCTGATGATGGTTCTGACCTATTTTTCGTTGATTTTCAATTTTTTGGCCATTTTTCGTATGGATCTTCGGAAATTTCGTCGAATCATCTCACGAAGCTTGTCTTGTTCTGTTCCGTCCTCGCACTCCGTTTTCTGCCTCTTTCCGGACGGTCAGCAGCAGATCCAATCTCCCTGAACCGTTTTACAGTCTTCTGGACTATCGTTCGACTGATTTTCATCAGTTTGACGATGTCTTTCGTTTGATGCCCAGGCCTGATGCAATGTGATGATAGTGGATCGCTTTGAACTCGGCGCTACCATTCTGAATAGAAAACCTACCAGTGGTAAATAATACATGAAAATGATCACGAAATACATGTTAATGACGAAAAATAAAAATAACATGTGAACTCTGCGTACTTCACGAAAAATCGACGCTTTGGCAAGTGCTTCCGTAATTTTTCCGCACCCTGTAGTATTTTTAAAATGTCATTTAGTTCCAACTAATTATCATTGGAAGAAAACCTCACCTCCATTTTTGTCTGTCTTGAGTTATTCCAATTAATCTTCGAACTTTTCACAATATCCTATGTTTAGTTCAAATAGAGAAATACCAGTCAGGGGGTTCAGACAAATTGCAGCAATTACCTGAAAATATACTGTGTCACGGAAGGCTATTTTAGAATCATAACAATCAACGTTTCGAAGAAGTAATCTCGATACTAGACTATAAGAAAATGTCATGAAAAATATTAGCGATCGAGAATCTCCACTTTGCGAAGTGGGAAAAATCTTGCATAATTATAAGGACGTTAGTTACTAAAAGAGGATTTATGCTAATAAGTTTACTGTTCGGAATAATAATAATAATAGTACCTTTTCTTTAGATAGATAATGCTACTTCATTAGAAGTGCAATTATTTAATCGCTAAACTTTCAAAACTGAGTTGGCTATTTGAAAATTATCCAAGAAGTTAGATAATTAAAATCGAAATGTTAACAGATAATTTAGCGACCTTTCAAAGAAGAGTCATATGTCGAAAGTAATCACGTTTTAAAAATATTGCAATTTGAAAAATGTCACTTATAAGCATGCAAATATACAATTCATGGTTCATCAGAACATTAGTGCCAAGCACGAAAATTCAATGAATGTTTTGGAACTACGATCTCGATGATATGAGGCAATAATTAGGAAGAAAAATTATGGGTGTTTAGAAAAAAAATGGCTGGGGCGGGAAAATTATTTCATGATTATAGACGAAAAAATGCAAATTATCATGTAAAAATAAAATTAGTCGCAATTCGACAAATATCTACCCTCAACTTTAATGACGACAAAAAACACAAATACTGAGTATTGAAATGAAAATATCTGCTAGGAATCTTATAAAACATTTTCTATAGAAATTCAATGAAGAGTCAAGTGCTTGAAAAGTTATATGGGAAAACATTATGGACTAATAGGAAATCTCTAATTTCACTGTTTGCCAAATATTGAAATTCAAGTGCTAAATGCGCTACAAATTTCATTTATTCGATCGTGCGAAAAAGCGCAAGCAAACCTACGCAATAGTTGAGTAAATTATGAGCAATTTCTTCACAAAATTGAAATGAAAGTGGGAATATTTGCGATACTAATTATAAATTGTCGATGAATTGGTAATTTCTGCAGAACTCCTCAGTTTGTGGTGCTAAGTTTATCACACTCGCGCTTAAATGAAGATAGTTCAAGAGGCTTCTTTCACTGAACTAGAACCGTATAAGTAGTTGAAAGTTTCGAGAATTCGACCCTGGAAAATGTGCCAAGTTGCATTACTGCCCCTTCACATAATGACATTATCTCATTCGTAATAAAGTCTCCGCAAAATAAATCGTTAACCAAGGAGAAGGAGAATGAGAAATGGAAATGATACTTAGAATTTGCTGACACAAGTACAGGTGATTTGATGTTGTCAAAGTATGATCGACTGATATTTATGAGAAGTTTGATGATGCTGATAGCTATACACAAAATTAAGATATATCTGGTGAGGTTTTGAATGATGTAAACCGAATGAATCATGCTTTTCAACTGTATCTTTATTTTTTAAAGTTTCTATGTTTTTTATCGACCTCGAGACAAAGAAATTTTACTACTAACGTAAATTAGCGAGATTTTTCATCCACTATGTTTAATTAATATGCAAAATTTGTGCAAATATGTGCAGCGGGAATTCTAGGAAAGATGACGCTGCGCATTTTCCGTTCTTCATAAGCTGGAATAAAAATCATTTTCCACATCCCCTCCCGTTTAATGACTACGTTCGAATTATTTGCTATTTGCCATGCAGAAATTATTAATGGCGGGAAAATCGCCTTCGTCTTTCTGCTCAGTGCTCTGCGAGTAGGAAAATGGTTGTGTTTTTGAGTCGATCCTTCTTTTTTTAAAGAGATCGTTTGCATAAACCTTGCTCGAGTAAGCACTCGAATTTTTGAGCAGGAAAAACCAAATACCGAAATAAGATTCAAACTAAATGCATGTGATAGTCGAAAATAAACGTTCGTGCAAATTCATATCCAATTCTGTCAAATTCAGGCCCATCCCATCATTCGAAAATACGAGTTGTGAATTTATAATTTTCGGAAAAAAAATGTTTTGGTCTCGAGAAAAAGGCGTAAGCAATTTTAGGGCATTTAGAATCAATCAAATGCAAAACTCAAAACTCAAATAGCACAGATAGCATGTTGAAAAGAATAAAAATGGCTAGATATTGATATACCGGCTCTAAAATTATCAAGAACAGAGTAGTTTGAACTTGAATTTTGATAAGCTCATAGTCTGAATTTCAATTTCAAAGTCTAAAATTCTTAGAAATATCAATTTTCTAAACCACCCAAGGGAAACGCACAGGTCAAATATCAAAGATCTTGATCGGACTTACAAACGGGAATTTTCGATTATGGGGATCATGACGGTAATATCAAAACCCGTCAAATAGAAACCTGGAACTAGGGCATATTTCACCGAAATTTTTAACCCATATTTTGTGCAAGAAATGAGAAAATTCGCTTGTAAAGATGTATCCAAAGTTGTGAATACAAGTCAAGAGTTGAAGGTTTTTAGCCATTTTTTCTGCTTCTAGGTTCTTATTTGACGAGTTTTGACTTTGTCACTGCAATCCCTGCTATCAAAAACCACTGTTTAATAAGTGTAGCGAAGCTCTGTAAGCTCCGACTTGTGTACTTCCCTTTGAGCCTGAACTTATATCAGTTCCGAATAAAATCATAATGATTAGAGACGTTATTTCAGAATCGGCTAATAACAATTTCATATCCAGTATTCAAGTAAAAAATTCATATAATTAAATTGAAAATATTTTACGTGACTTAAAATAATACCTCGATCTGAAACAATATTAATCGCTGACGTGTAAATGATTTCTGCGAATACAAGAACTGAGATTGGTCTATTTCGAAAGTACAAGTTTTCAAACAAAGCGGAAGAAATTATTTGAAGTCCATCGTTACCTTTCAAACAACAGATTTACCTAGATTAGTTTCAAATTGCTAGGCAATTAAAACGTATTCAATTGTTGCTATTCAACAATAGACTCCCGCTTTTCAAATTACCCGAAATCGTTCTAAAACAAGTTAGCCTACATGAAATTGGTGAGAATATTTGAGCTATGACAAATTCGTAGAATGTTTTGAATAACTATGTTCAACGAAACAAACCAGGCTATGAAATAATTCCCAGACATCCTAAAATGATGGAGAAAAATCTTTATATTCAAATATCAAAATAGCTAAACATAAAGGCATATCTTCCATAAAAATTAACGAGACAATGGTCAACTAAAATTTTAAATTTCGATAATAATAGATTGTCTCAAGCAATTCCTCTTTGTTGTCGATAAATCTCGACTTTCGTTTCTGCTACTCTCACGTAGCTCTTTCTCAACTTCCTTATAAGAAACTTGCAATTAACGAACTTTAGAATAATGTCTAAGGAGAAGGAAATGAAGGCGAAAATTTAAAAGAAAAAAGAAACTTTTCGATAAGGTGCCCATTTATCTGGAAATAATAATAACCGCTTGATGAAATTCTACATTTCTTCAAAATAACAGGCTTAATATTAAAGCAAAAGCGCTGGAAAAGTTGCACATTTGAAACGACAATCGCCTTTCAGACGGATATTTGTGTGAAAAAGCGCGAAAATACTTTCTTTCTCACTTATTCACGATTATGCGATTACATGAATAATTTTCGACAATATTATATTATGCGATTACATGAGCAATTTTCGATAACATTATAATAGCTGCTTGATGAAATTCTACATTTCTTCAAAATAACAGGCTTAATATTAAAGCAAAAGCGCTGGAAAAGTTGCACATTTGAAACGACAATCGCCTTTCAGACGGATATTTGTGTGAAAAATCGCGAAAATACTTTCTTTCTCACTTATTCACGATTATGCGATTACATGAGCAATTTTTGACAAAATTATAATGGCTGCTTGATGAAATTCTACATTTCTTCAAAATAACAGGCTTAATATTAAAGCAAAAGCGCTGAAAAAGTTGCACATTTGAAACGACAATCGCCTTTCAGACGGATATTTGTGTGAAAAAGCGCGGAAATACTTTCTTTCTCACTTATTCACGATTATGCGATTACATGAGCAATTTTTGACAATATTATATTATGCGATTACATGAGCAATTTTTGACAAAATTATAATGGCTGCTTGATGAAATTCTACATTTCTTCAAAATAACAAGTTTAATATCAAAGCAAAAGCGCTGGAAAAGTTGCGCATTTGAAACGACAATCGTCTTTCAGACGGATATTTGTGAGAAAAACGCGGAAATACTTCCTTTTTCACTTATTCACGATTGCATGCACAATTTTAGACAACATTATTATTGCCTCATTCAAAAGAAATTCATTCAGACCTGTCTTTCGACTCAATTTTTGGCACGAATGTCTGCCATTTTATCATCAAGAGTCTAGGACAGATATTCAAGTTTTCAATGGCCCATTTTCAACTTTAGCTATCATAAAAACTGATATGTCAGTGATTTAGTCGTCTATTTTTTATTCAGCAATTATGGAATGACAAAAAGCCTTACACCCTCGAGAAACGGGAATAAAGCAAGATAGGTAATGCTGGCTGTCGAGGTGAAAAATGCTGCCCTTCTTCCCTCTTGGCTCACAGCAGGAAGTACTCGATTTTTGAATGATTTGGGGGAGGAAAATAACAGCCAAAAGCGAAATGCATTGGTGAAACGTGGAGACATTCTTGAACACGCAATCACATTCTCGAAAAAAAACGAACTAGAATTTACTGCACATGATTATTTTTTCACTGAACGTTTTCACTCTAAGCATTTTGCGTCGAAGCATGAAGCCATGGATCACAGAAATAGTAGAAAGATGATTGAAAGAATAAAGAGTTCCGTTGTTTTGATAGAGGTTGCAGAATAATTTCGAAACAGCATAGAGAAAGAAACCTATCGCAATCCCCCTTTACCCAATCCTAGCTCTAACTCTTTATTATTTCATAGGTCATTTGGCTCTTCATTTTTCGAATATTCGGAAAAATCGAGAACTTTAGATTCGATTATCTTCATTTGATTGAGATAATGCAACAGAAGTCGATGCTACGGATGAGCTCATCTTCCTGCATCTCAATTTCTGCCAAATTTGACGTGCACGACGATTGTAGGGTGAAATGAAGAAAATCGACACCAGTGGTGAAAATGCAGGTATCAAATTGCCGACTGCAAAGATGGAATCTGAAGAGGTACTCATTTTTAAATTTTCGAAACATATTAATGATTTATGAAGACCTTCATAAAGTGGATGGTGGGTAACCTGAAAAGTTACATCATTTCTATAGTTGTTGAAATAATCGTAAGAAATACCTGAAAAGTGAGCAGCAAGTAAATTATTGCTGCCACAATGTAGAGAAGTGGAATCATGGCAGTGATCGTTAGGGCCTGAAAATTCATCCTATTCAGATTTGAAGTTAAATTTGAAAAACCTTGAGAAGTTCAGTGTGCATTCGAGAGAGATGAGGAGAATAGCGGGCTCCGGCTACGATGTTTAAAATTTTTTTCCTGAAGGATAAAAAATGAAAATATGACTATTTGAAGCTCACAACAAGAGCAATGCAGTAGTAAAAGATCATTATTTTTATCATTTGAAAAAAGTTAATGAATTTTTGCAGTGAGCAATAATTGATAAATGATGCCTCAAAGTGATTATGATCGGGTACGTCGAAGGCACTAGAATAACAACGAATACGATTGGAGCAGTTACGGTGAAATCTCGAAGAATATTGGTATATCCCGAAATTGTTCCTGCATCGACGTAATATTCAGGGAAATGAGATAAAATCAGATATCGCAGAAAAGCTGGATCGTCAGATTCGGCTAATAGTGTTATCTAAAATCATTACATCAGATTATTACTTTTAAAATTCATGTCTTATTGGATCATTGTAACATGATTTTTATGGCCTATGAAAAAATGACTGGTGTTGCAACCAGCAACTTAATAATTGCTTGATAATTTATTTTTAAAATTTTTTTTTATATTCGTTAATCGATAGCCAATAACGCTAACTATTATTTCTGAAAGAACTGATATAAAGTTCAATACTCCGTCTGATATCATCGATGTTCGTTATTTCAGTCCAAAGTTGTTATCGTATTAACGGGGTCTCTTTCGCCTATAGGTGTTTTTATATGCGTTCTCGTTTAGCAGTTCATTTACTATTTCTCATGTGTCTGTTGGTATGAATAGGCAGACACAAACGAGAGCAATCGTAGTTACTTATTCAATATACCGAAAGCGTTCTATTGTTAATCAATTACATCTTCAATAAAGGATTTTTACTTTCCACTCGGACACGGCAACTGGACTTTTATTATGATGAAACTTTTCATTAGCAAACTTTTTAAATGACCTACAACAGAAACAATCGATGGAAGAAATACAAGCACAATCGCTATCAATGTCTCTTTCTTTGTGATGTTGGATCTGAAATTAGACAATTTTTGCCGATTATCAACAATTTAAAATTACTTAATCAGAACGTAGTATCGATAGAAAAATGACATCAATAGAGACAAGGAGGAATGAGCGTATAAGTGCATCAGTATCATACAGCCTCCATAACAACCAGTACTTCCGAAAAACTGACAGAAACCATAGGTGATGTAAACTAAACTCCAAGGAGGCACTGGTACGACCCTGCAATTAAAAAATTCCTTCAAAACGGCTAAAATTTAATTTGTATACCTAACCATAACGATAATTGCAAATAAGCACGCCAGAGCTTCAGTAACAGCGCTATTCATTAGCAGTAACCTAAATAATGGAGTGTTATGATATTGTGGTAATTCGAAAATTGAATGAAATTACTTGTAAACACTCATAGGTTTCGGTGATGCATCGATGATTAGGTAAAGAAGGAATATATTGAGCGTTAAGCCCAATGTACCCACAATTAGATGAGATATAATTGCTCCCAGGTCACAAGGGTGAATTTTATCAAGAACCTAAATAGAACTTTTTCAAATAATGATACAATTGATACCTTACTTCAAACAATGGCCGATGATAATTAGTCCTATCAATGGTAAAATTTGAATAATTACCAGAATATAGAATATCGGCACTAATTTCTTCGACCATTATACCGATTTTATGGTCGGCCAAATTTCACCAGATAAAATTTGATTTTCTGAGCTTTCGCCTAGTCCTAGTCTTATTCAATTCTATTTTTACAGAATAATATCAAGCACGTAACTAATTAGCTGAACGCTAATGGAATATTTGATTAGACCGCAACTTTTGCAGATTAAAGCACATTTGATTCATTGTTAAGAGAGAGAGAGAGAGTCATGCGATTTTCGATGATCTCGAAAAAAGCCCGAACCAGAGATTTAAAATTAATCTTTGGACGGGTTTTTGGTGGTTTCTGGTCATATTCGGATCGTAGAACACGATCCCGATCTTAGTTTTCCAAAATTTCCGTACCTTATGGAAATAGGTCGGAACCGGAACATTTTCCAGATTGCATCAAATCCGGTGAAACTTTATATAAGGAACTTCGTCTCGACGAGCTGAGTCTAATGGCGATTTCAGTTTCCCGGAACGATCAAACTATCGCCCGAAACCGGGCCAGAACAGTATCTGGGATCGGGTGTCCGAGATCAGAAATTGAAATGTTCATTTTTTCTTATGATGAAGTGCTACTTCTAATGGATGCCAAAATAATCTCCATAAAACTCTGTAGATATATACAAGGTCAGATCAGATTTTCTGACCTCAATCCATTGAAAAAATTTCTGAAATTGGGATAAGAGTTCAGTCCAGCCGAATATTTTTCAGGTTCGGTTGACCTTAGTTCAACCGAAGGGGTACTTTGGTACGGGCCCAGATCAGTCATTCAATTGACCACGTTGAGTGCATTCGAAGTCATTGCATTTTCAATTGGCGCCAATCGACTGTTCCGCCTAAATAAGTAATATTTGATCGTCCAAATATTAATTCTTCTATAATTAAATTTACATTTCTTTGAATTTGCAAATGATTTGTGACACACTTTGCTATCATATATGGTCATTACATTCTTTAAGACGGCACAATTTCTATCATATCACATCACTTTTTTTATGGAAAATCATTACTTCGTATTTTTACATTATCCGTGACGTCCATGCCGTTATGCTGTCATTTTTAAGCTTTTCCACTAATTATTATTAAACAGAAATGACAATTTTCCATTCCAGCCAAATCAAGATCATTATACTGTTGACGACCAGTCTGGTTCTCAGATCCAGACGACTGTAGCTCTAAAATGTGATGGAAAATCACAAGCCTGGACTTGTATGGCTAATGGCGTCAAAACTAGCATAGTCAAAATTCGTTATTACACATTTCCACATTAATTAGCATAAATATTTTATTTCTGTACGTATTCTTATGAAATCATAACCTTTTCTCTAATGAATAAATGCTATGTCCATGTGTTAATCAATACGCTATTTAGTTTTTGAACATAAATTGCCCCAAACAAGAAGTACTCTGAATATTCAAATTTGAGCTAAGTGATTGATTATTTCATCAAATTTTAACATGAATTTTTTGACATTTGATCCCTCAAATAAAATTTGAAATTGATTAAGGGTTCAGAAAGAAAACATATTCCGTCGCATTTCTCTCAATATGAAATTAATTTTATGGATGTTTTGCCATTTCGAAAGGTGAACAATGATTTGAGCATTAATATCGAATGAACGAAATTTCGAAGTAAACAACTCAGAAAAAAACGATATCTTTAGAAAATATCTCTTATAAAATTCTAGTAATTATGGCAAGCGATTAATTCATATCAGTTATGTGCAGATGTGATACTGATTTAATCTATGTCTAAAAATTAAAATAACTTGTAATTAATGACGACTACAGAAAAGATTGATGTTTTAACAAATTGGTAAAGCATTATATTTGTTTCCTTAACACGTCGGCAAGAGATCATTCAGTTTTTTTCTTTCTTCTTTCTCCATTAGATCAACGAGAATTCTCGTATAGAGTGGCTTCTTCTCCAGTGAAATTAACTTGTATCGCAAACTGTTCAGACCGTCAGTTTTGTAACGTGACTTTGTTAGTTTCAAAAATTTCCAACGACATCTAAAATATTTAAAAATAAACACTAGGCTTTAATATTCTTATTTGGAACTTCATTCGTTTTAAAATATTTAATGGCGGGGCGTAACTAGGACTTCAAAATGATGGTATAAATAAACATTCAGAAAAGTTTTGATTTGATGATGTTACTAACGGGTTCACTGGGTTTTTTGCATCTCCATCATGTTTGATCATTTTATAGCGTGCGATTTCTTCAGGATATCGTGTTATATTATACCCCGCTTCAAGTGTTCTTGTATATGAATCGTCGTCTTCACCTAAAATTATAAATATTTAGAAAATTAATCTGAAAACAATGGATTCATTTAGAGAAAATTGTAACTTCTTAGCTTCTAATTGAAAATAATGAAAACATAACTCCCCAACCATAATAATCGTTTGAAAATCCATTCATGGATCGTAAATGTTCAACTCTAAAAGCAGAAATTCCACCAAAATAATTGTAGTATGGCAAACTGAAATTCATATTCAAAAGTGAATCGTCAGTAACTTAGAATTGGCAATGAGTTATGAATATATGTAGATATTTTTGTCGATAATTTACTCTCTCTAGCAAAATAAGTATTCTAAAAATTGTGATATCTGAATAGACGAATCAGTGTATGCATTCGATATAGGTTATTTCACGAACTTCTTGAATGACTATTGTTATGTTACTACCTGAATAGATGTACTTTACTCAACTGTAATTAAATTTGTTAATCGCAACACTCATGTGCCGTGGCATATCAGGGCAAGTGTAGAGGTTCTTGTCATTTTCCGGTATCATATCGACATCGTGGAATATGAAACATTCAAATGGATATAATTTTAGACCTTCAACGAAACCGATATTCATCAGCTGAAATTAAAATTGAGTTCTTGTTATAACTTGTATAGTGCGATTAGGCTCGGATTCAATGGTTTATACACATGAATCATTGCTGGTTTTCCCATTTTTTTTTTCTAAATAATCGATTAAGCAGGACCAGATCTAGGGGAAATTTTCGTTTGACGCGAAAAATATACTGGGAGTAGGTCGCACAACCATCCTGACAAAAATCCTCCCTAATTATGAGCAGGATGTGGTTTTTAATTTTGTGCCATTTGATTTTAGAACATAAACGGGTTCTTTAAGCTTCGAATTGATTATTTGATGAAAATATGAAATATGCGGTAACGATCGATAATAAAAGAGCGAAATATTGGGATATTATGATAATTTTAGTGAGAATAGGAAAGGATATCTTTGATACAGCAACTTTCATATTATTAGATCGGGAAGTTACGAGCTGTATTCATGTTAATCAATTTATCAAATCCATCTTTCATAATTTAGCATCGAACAAAAATTCGAATACCTTTGCACGATTAAAAGTTTGATTTGCTATCGGTTCGACTACGATAATAATATAATCAATCAGTTGACACATTAAAAACGAGTGAAGATTGTTTAGAAGAATATGCAAATGATCGTCCCTATCACGGAAGGGAATAACAATTCCTACCTAAAACTTTTTTCAGATATTTTACTATTTTAATTCATAAATTCTTCGTGAATATATAGAACTTATCAACGAGTTAACAACTGCTCACTCACTCTGTTCAGAGCTTTACAGTCAAGTGGATATCCATGTCCGCCCTTATTTATATCCTTATGTTTCTGAGCTAATTCTTCCATTGAATATACATTCATTGAAACTTGAATCGGTCCAACCTAAAACATGGTTTTGATAAATGAAATTCTTACAGTGAAATTTCTTCTACCAAATTTGGTGGTGGATTTGAGCAATTTTTCTTATGCCGCTCCATTATTTCAAAAGAAGGAGTTGTAGTCGAGACTGAAAATATTTATAATAATACTTTAAAAAATTTAAGTTCGCTTAATTGAGACGAACTAAAACGATTCATTTGTAACGGCTGACGTGAGATGAAGCAGGTACTTACCTATCATTTGTGCATGAATTTCATTTGTTGCATTCAGTTGCGTTGAAATGTGCACTGATTTGGTACTAGTGCGATATTCATGATCATCATATAATTGACTGTGAGACATACTACTTGTAGTGTTCTTGAGAGCTTGATAGTTAGGATAATTCCTTCCAAAACGCATTAATTGCGTCCATTCAATTAGGTTGCCTTAACGATTATTTTAAAAAATATTTTCAGATCATATGAATGAAATAAAAAAAATATTGGCAAAATACAGCTCAATTTTTTCACGAAGACAGTCATAAAATAGAGTCATAATTCACAATTCTAATATGACCCCTTATTATGCTATGAATGTTATATAGTCATTGTTTTAAGTTAGATAAATTTATTGAGACCGTTTTTTCTAGTAGCATTCATAATTTCGGTTAATATTGACAGATTTTTTAAAGAAACTACACAAATTTTCAAATATCCTGTTTGATTCTAAGCTTTTGACTATCGCAATACTTGAATGTATAAAAATATTTCAACTAATATATACCTTTAATAATTAAATACGGAAGAACCAAAAGGAGACAGAATAATAAAATGTATTGCAAAGAGAGCCATTGCAACATTTGTCCGAAAGAACGTCGAAAGTGACATATTACAACGGAATATCGCATCATTTATCAACCTTAAAACGCATTTCTTAGTTTTTAGTACAGGATGATCAATAAGCTCTTTCTTCAATATTATTTTCATGGTTCTAAATGGATTGTTAAATAAACCATATATTGGTAATTTCATTGGCAATTTTTACCTGAGTATTATAATAATTCATTTATGTCAAGTACATACATATAAGCGATTATTCAGCTTCGCGATATTTTACAATCAAATTAGATCAATGTAGATGGAACTTATTGATTATCCTACGCATAGATTTATTTTGGTACTTAGATATTGATTCAAGGTATCTACTATTTTGCACAGAATTGAGACATTGACTAATAAAAATAGCGAAATATCTTGTGATTACATGAAAATGAAAAACTGCAAGTGTAAAATTTAGTTAGTCATCCTTATTTTGGTCTTTTCAAATCGATTGCTTGTGTCCCAATCTTTATCAAACATTTCTCCTATTCAATTGCTCTCATTATAATATTTTCAAAGTGTGAATCGTGATAGCATTCAAAGAGAGCAATTCAATATATTTCATTGAAAGAATGCAAAATCAAAGGCTAAATTTTTTTTAACATTATCAAAATTTCATTAAAATTACTATATCGATTTATTCATTAGTATCCTTTAGACAGTTATTCTATAAACAATTGATCAAAAAAGAATAATTGATTCAAATAAATGGCTTTGGGTGTGAATGTCAGGAAGGACCAAAGTCGGTCGGAACAGGGCTCTCCAATCGGGCTGATTTTCACATACATTGTTCAGTTTCTCACGCTGATTCTCATGGTGATAACCGTTTTTTTTTTAAATCGATTACTGTAGCGGATTATAGTAGCTTGAAAGATTTCAAGACACGATCTCGGGAAAAAATCATAACTTTCTTATTTCTGAACCAAATCCGATAGTTCTTTTTTATTCAATAGCTGTTAGTCTTCAGATCATCAAGAAATAAAATAATCGTGAAATTTGATACAGAAATAAAAAAGTTATGAATTTTTGAACATTTTCTTAGACTATCAAGAATTAGTTTTTGACAAAACAGCTGGTTTTATGGGTGTGGGTAATTGGTTTCGACCCAAAAGTTGTACCAAGCAAAACCATTACGCAAAGAGAGTACCATGCAAAAAACCCTACTCAATTTGGATGAAAAATAAAAAGAAAGTTATTCAAAAAGTAAAATATGGAGAAAAACTTGAAACACCCTGTACTTGTCGTACTCATTTTTCCGCTTTATAACGGGTCGGGTAATTTCATACTTGTATACCCAATGTTCATTCATTGATCTTTTTCTCATTGATGTCGATTTTTACCCAAATACTCGTCAACTCATGTATATAACTATACTATTTTGATTTTTTTCTCCAAAAATGACTGTTTTCAAATTTCTATTTTCTTTTGCAAAAATTATTTTGAAACTTTGATTTGTTCATCGTTCTCTTGAAGTAAAGCTATCCTTTTTCCAAACTTCCCAAAATTCGACTTGCAGAAAAAATAGGATGTCATATTGGGAGAGAAAAAGTGCATATATTCTTCAATGTCAATCAATAAATCTAATTATTTCGACGGTGGCATAAAATATAAAGATGACATAAATTCAATTATGCCTAAAGCTTACGCAAAATCTTATGCAAATGTAGTAGATAACATGCTGTAATTAATAATAAAAGTCTGTGGTGGTATTTTTGTTCAAAAGGTCAGTCTAAGAATAAGTTTAGCTCATTCTTGGCCTGAAATTTTAGAAATGAAGCCTAACCTTAAGACGTTGAAAGAGTGCATTTATTATTCGCTTATTTTCCATAAAAATTACGTTATCAGTAAGTTTGAAACTCGAACTTTATCTCTATACAAAATTTACCCCGAAATACATCTTTATACTGTTTTTCCCCGAAATGAGCTCAGTCCGACTTGAAAGTTCACTCTCGAAGAGTAAAAATACCACTACGGGTTAAGGATGTTTATTTTTGAGACTTAATAAAAACTTCCTTGCCAATCTTTCATATACGATCTTCACTTTCTCTCTGCCGAATTTCGTCAGATGATTCGTATCATCGACATAAGCGAGATTTAATTGTTCATCATAGAAGGTAACCTAAATTTTTTTTTATAAATGTTCAGCAAAAGTGTGATTACCGTTCCATTTTTATTGATGAATTCTGGCAAATAGTCAAATAGTTCGCATATTTTGCATCTGAAGATTTCAAATTTAAGTTTTCCGGAATATCTAATTACGAATTCATCAGTCTTTGAAAACGCGATCGTTCAATCGATTCATCACGAATGACGAATCTGTCCTAAATTTCAGAGTCTAAAAAATTACATAATTTTCTTACCCCTGCAAAACTTAATGATTTATTCTCCTTCTCTATAAAGTCGATCATCATTTTCGTGCATGAAATCACGCAAACTGGAATGGCTTGTAGAATGTAGATCTAAAAATGCTGTTCAAATTAAGTGATTGCTAAAGTTCATAAATTAATTATGAAACTGGAGAGAAAGTGAGCTAGATAATACAAGACTTATGGAACGCGATTAGAGACATTACTAATAACTAAGACAATTGTAAATTCTTTTAGAATTGCAATCAGTAAAACGAACCTTTTTGATATATTTCTGCGTCTGATACCACTCGAGGATTCTCAAATGTTGCTGGGAAATGTCATCTTCCTCCAGTGGCTTCGTATCATCGACTTTGTCCTTCCCTGCAATCGGTCTGAAATATCGGTTTAAAAAATCTCTTGAATTTAAACTTGCCTGTGAACCATGAAGATGATATTTGGTCGGAGAGTTAACACAAGGTCCTTCCACTCGATATTCTAAAACAGTCGTGACATTGTATCGGTCAAATCAAGTGATAGTTCGTGTGTTAAAGAGTGCCTTGCGAGGAATGCGCGTCACGGCTAGGCGCAAACAGGAGGGCCAGAGCGCTGAGAAAGAGAGTCGACGAGGGGACAATGGAAAGAGTGGTACGCAATTTCCTGTGTCCCTCGCCAGTCCCACTATTTTCGACACATGAACTTTCACTTAGTTTGGCCGAAACAATACTGTTTCTCAAATTTTTGAACAGGGCAAATTTAATAAATTCGGTCGTCAAAAATTTCTATTTCGTATTGTGAGTGTATAATGAAAAGCATAAAATCCGATAATTTCCAATCTTCAACAAATTAGCTATATCAAAAGTTATTTCTGATTTCTCGCTAATTAATTGAAAATATGATAATCGTGTTTGATAGAAGTGAAAATATTGATATTTCGGGAATATTTTCAGGATTATTGTAAACGCTATTTTTTTATGACTAGCAAAAGGATATTTTGGTTGAATAATTTTCTAATAGAAAAAGTCTCACGTGGTTATAGCAAACGGAAAGTTGATTCTCCATTAGAGGCTCGCACGCTAAATGAAATCAGTTTTATCATCACTATTACAATTATTTTCAAATCAATTGCATCTTTACATTACTTATGCTGAAATAATTTACAATTTTCGCCAAAAATTTCTAAAAACTATTCCAGCCTATGAATAATACTTATTCGTAACAAAATGACGGTATGTTTCACTAACCGCTCAGGCAGAATACATGAAATTCCTTTACGAAACGTCGAAATGCATTATAAACAAGTCGACCCTGATTGCACGCCCAACTATTCCCTATTACGAGAAATTTGAATCTTCCTGTATGATTGCCCTAAAATACAGCATTTAGAGAAATTCAGATTATTCTACCATTCATTCATTCATTCATTCATTGAAATGTCATAGGTTAATCAGCTCCGATTTAAGAAGCTGACTAAACTTTGTTTAAATTTTACCTCCATTTTGCACAGTCCAAATGGCATTATTTTTGTCGTTTTCTTGAACGAAAGATATGTGCAATTTTCAGCCAAGTTACTTTTCTCGACATTCGCAATTCCTTCGAGATAATTCAGAGCTATGGCTACTGCTAAAATTATGTCTTTTAATTAGAGATAAAGTTGATTTTGTTTTCTTCTTGGAATTTGGACATATTTTGTAAAGAAAAATACTGCTGGAAACGAAAAACTAAAAGAATAGTTTCAAAACGATAGCATATTTAATTGAATGAATTTTTTTTTAAAATTCGACTTGCATAAATTCTTCGATGGATCGCCTTCTGAGAGATTTAGTCCGTAGATATTGTATTTTTCTTCATAATTGGTTTCTCTTGTGATAAAGTCTGACTGGTCCAAAATAAGTGATGATCCAATCAAAAATATGATCAAAATTGATATCGGGAGTGGTGATAATTTTAGATAAGGTTCCTCGTAGAAGTGATAAACGAGTGTTGATATCATGAAACTGATTAGAGCGCCAGATAGGAATACTGAATTATCATTTCTGGATTTCTTTCTTGGTATTTTAACTAACCGAACAAATTGTCTTTGTAGTAGCATTTGCAAATGACATAGACAGGCCAATGAACCAAATATAGTGAGTAGGAAATATTGCCGATGAAATTCATCAATGGATTTGATAGGATGAAAATCTGAATATATTTGATCTCTAAAGTAAGCTGAAAGTGTCATTGTGTTCGCTGCTATATAAAAATCAAAATATTTGGAAAGATATTGAGAAGCATAACTGATTGTGAGCTGGAATATTTCTGAATGTATGGAAATGGAAGCGCATAGCAAGATCTGAGGCGAGAATTTTTGAAACCGAACGAGTTTTTCCCTTTGATTTTTGTATGAAAGAATCTGTTCTAAATTTATATTCATTTTCGCTACATAATAAATCTATATTCATTTTCTAACTTTCTCAACTTATTTAACCTACCGCATGATATTCTCCAATAACAATGAGAATCGTTGTGATGAATGTAATTTCGACTCGAAGATGGGATGGCTCTTCGGTTAGCCATGAAAATGTGAACAAAATCAGTCCAAACAGAAAATAAGCGATGTAGGGCAATAATGATTTATCATGTCTTGAAACTAGTTCTGAAAATAAACATAAGTTATCTTTTATTGTTTTCTGTTACACCTTTTTCTTCGTCTTCGTCATAACTCGACTCATTATGCTAAATTTTTAGATTTATTGGTTTAAAGATGATCTCGAATTTGGGCTACTCGAAACTGATTTTTGATACCGAGATTTTTTAGATTAAAGCTCTGAACAACCTTGCTTCAAATGATCTCATTCTTACTTTTTGTTTTGTAATGATAAATGCCGAAATTCCTGCACAGAATTGCCAAATTCTTGCAAATACCGAGTTGAAAGCTATCGTTTTAGCCGAAAACAGATGAAATACCAAAGAAGATGAACCAATTCCTGAAAATTCATTATGTTAACGGATCATTTTTTCCTGTTAAAATTTTACCTACGAAAAAATACATCGGATTGAGAGAAAATCGTCGTTGAATCAGGAACAATAACGGTGCAAGAAAGTACCATTGAATTTCAACGCAGAGTGACCATGTGTGGGTGAATAAATCTTCTGCATTTGCTAACTGAAATTTATTTATTTTCAGATTCTAGAAATTTTACGATGATATCGATTTTTAATCGGTAGCTAATTTATACAATAGAGAAAGAAATTGAAAAAAAAAACTGAAAATTGAAAAGCATCATGCGAAAGGTGGGTAATTTTTCTCTAATCTATCTATTTTAGTCTTTATTTCGTAAAACTACGATTTTTTAGATATTGAGTGACAAAAATACTCTATTCTTTATTTGTTTTTATGAAGAAATACCAATTTAGCGTAATCTTGCTTCCCATCGATCGAAGATTTCAGATTTGTCGTGAGGAAAGTCGCTCTTCTTCCACTCGAAGCGTTGATTTTGTGGAAAGATTTAGGCAAAAACGAGTACATTGCGATAAATATCAGCGAAATTGACAGGTAATATAAAGGTAGTATTCTCTAAATTATTCAAAAAGTTATTAATTTAGAAAGAAATTTCAATACACCTTAATTCTGCGATAGTAAAAAGTTCTCAATGCAAAAAGGCTTATTCCTTCTAATTTATAAATTATCATAGCAATCAGATATCCGGAAATAACGAAGAATCTAAACTTTGACAATATCGAAGAAATAGTTATAAATCTAAAGATATAATAATTACACATCGACTCCGATATATCCATTTGGAAAATATTTTGGGAAGAAGTGGTATAATAAGACGAGAATAATTGCCAAGGCTCTAAGAAAATTAAAATTACAGAAAAATTTCATGAATCTGTAATAAATAGAAATCTTATACCTGAGACCTTGAATATCATGTCGTTTCCTAGCAGCATTCGATTGTTTCAAATGGACTTTATCAAGCATCGATTTCATATTTCCAGAATATTTTCTTAGCTGATGAATAAGAATCATGTATGTTAGTTTGCGTAAATCAAATCGAAAAAATCGATTAATTCAGTTTAGTGAATTGAGATATGAGACTTAGATATTACTGCGTATAAATTGGGTAATCATGATGAATCTGTAGATACTGTTAATTCGGAATAGAATAACTAGAATAGACAACTATTCTGACACAAATATGACCATGGGTCAAATTCAAATGAATAAAGTCTTGTTTTGACTTATTTTGATAGATCTTGAAAGGATAAATTTCAGAGTGTACATTTATGTGCGAAGAACGAATTCTTATTTTCATCGTTATAAATTTCAGATATCAAATATTAGAATATTAGTAATGGGTGAATATTTTTTAGAGACGACTCATTACGTTCAAGAAAAACAATAATTGGAAGCTAAATATCGGAGTGTAGCATTCTGAAATAATTTTGAAATGTCTTTTTCAATGTAAACTAGCAAGCTTTCGTAGTATCGAATGCAACTAAGTTTGTTATCCTGGCATTTCGAAAATTACATCTTGAATTCATTGATCAACCTCAACACAGAAAAAAATGCTTCATTCATTATCGTTATCCAAAATTGTTCATTCCGCCAAATCCCATTGGAGATTGTCCCCCAAACAAAGCAGGATTCATCGGTCTCTGTCCGAATGCGCCACCACCCATCGGTCGCTGATTGAGACCTCCGAAACCATTAGGCCTCTGTAAAATTTCAATACCTTAAGCAATATCGAGAATATCTAAGCGTAGAAGCAACACGAGAAAATTATATGAGGATTGTAAGGTTTTTCAATATTTTTTCCTATACCATTCATACTATTTTGTTGTGTGAGACATTTTTTGTCAATAGTTGTTTTATCAAAAATATTTTATGTTAAAGGCTATCTTCTGACCTGTCCAAAATTATTCGCTCCAAATCCCGGTCTTCCAAATCCCCGATTGAGTGATTGCTGCTGAGCGAGTGTCTGTGCATTGGCCCTTGCCTGAGTGACGAGCAGTTGCTGATTCTGCTGCAGAGTTCGCAAACGACCCAGTTGCTCTTCACGAACGCGGCCTTGCAATTCGCGGATCTAGATATTTTCGCAATGTTTTATGTAGGATACCATCTGACAACAAGAATGAGCTTCATTAGAAAAATCAAGTTACAATTCTGTTAGTGTTTATGATTTTTCGATATGGATGAAACTATTAAACTAAAATGGGGAAGGGATTTGTTTTCTCAACACTGAATTTATTTCCAGGCCCCAACATTTACGAAATTTATAAACTTACTCGATTGACTAATTGTCGTTCCCTCGGATTTCCTCTGCCTCTGCCAATTTGGCGTTTAACTTCCTGAAATCACAGCTGATCTTCATTAGTGATGATTTTAAGATATAGAGAAACTGAGTAATGTCTTCAGATTTCTGACAGTATGCCATGATAAATTTTTAACGGTAGGTTATTCGAGGACAATTAGAAAGATATGGAATATCTCCACTTACTTGAGCATGATTTCCTGATACGATAACTATTAGAAGCAGGGCGATGGTCAAATAATTCACCATTTTGTCGATAAATTATGAGTGAGATTGATTCGTTGTTTTCATTAAAAGTGCTTGACTTGCTTCAATTTTATACAAAACTGGATTATTGTTTTGAAAATGTCAATATTCCACCATGTCATTTTTGCAATCGAGTTGGGCAATGATATAATGATAGTGAAGAAGTTTACAAATAGTGAACATGTTAGATGATGAAATCTTCAATTTAGAAAGTGACGATTTTTTTCCTAATCTTATTCCCGCTAGATGGGGTCGGCTACCTTCCGTCCGTAATGGGACAGTCGGTTTATCCTAACCACACAGGACTAGTGACCCGTCGTCCCGAGGACAGACTGTTGTTGCTGTGTGACAGTCGAGGGATTTTAGGCAAATTTTTCGTGGTTTTACCCATTACTAACATTTTTTGCAATTAATCCCTTGATTTGAAGTAATTAGAATCACTAGATGAAGAGTTGTGTTCTTTTGAAAAATTCGGATTTTATTTAAGTTTGAATTTTTTCATAGATTCGGCATAAATCATAATTCTTATGCATTAGAAAATCCATAGATGAGAAGGATGTTTGACGTTAATCTTACGCGGAACCAGAGAAAAATATTGATGTTTTCTTCAATTCGCTTATTTTCCGAATGAAATGGCTAGCAAAGGTGGCCTTTAAGTGATATCAACTTCCGAATCGCTGAAAACTATCGTTTTCGATTTGAAAGACATTCGAAGGCGAATCGGTTCTAGATAAGTTTGAAATACAAATTTAGGTGAGACTAGAGTAAAGATAACTGAAATTGCAAGTCACTCGTAAAAATGGGCATGCTAGGTTGCTTTCCACTTCTTACTTTCATCGCTATTATTGCTTCTATCAATGGTAAGAAAGACAGTCAAATTTGAAACAAATCGTGCCTATAAACTAACAATAGTTTTAACACATTTCATATAGTGGGCATACTCAACTTTCTGTATTCTTCATTGGATAATAAAACATGCAAGATACAGGATGCTTCAAAAGTCTGGTCCGTTTTCAGCCTTTTAAAAATTTATCGTCTGGATAATAGTAGCTGAAATTTTCTAAAACTTGAATATTATCTTATCCAATACCAACCTATCTATTTGCGTAATTGTATTCCATTTGGCTACGAATTTAGGATTTTTACAGCCTCAAACTTGAGTGCCAAAAGCAGCCCATACTTTTGGCGCACCCTGTAGAATATCAAACAAATTTATCGTGAAAAATAGACCCTTGAGTTTAAATTTGAAGTCTTTCAGTGATTCAACCCGAATAAAACTTGATATTCTCTCACTATTTGATTGCTGTTTTATACCTGCAAATGATCACATGATCATTGTGATTGAATCACTAAAATATCTATACCAAACACGAAAACTTCATGGGTTCAATGATAATTTAACTCTCTTTTTTATCACCAAATAATTCATTCCAAATTTTAGGACAAACATGTGTCGATACGGCGTTTGATTGTGGCGCAAAGGCTGGTCTGTGCAACAATCGTGCCTACACCAAGCTGATGACTAAACAATGTCCAAAGACTTGCGGTAGGGATTTTAAGGTAGTTTTGAGGATATACAATTTTAAATTTAGGTTTCTGCAAGGTAGAACCTGCCACGACGACAACTGAAGCCAGTGTTGGAGGAGGAAGAGCAGGTTGGGATTTGGTTAAAAATCAGGCTTGTTCAAAAGTTATTTTCATGGCATGGCGATGAAAGGATCTATTTTGCTACATTGAAACGGGAGCGGTAAATTCTCAAAAAAAGAGAAAAGAAACATAGAACGGGTTAAATCTTGAACATGCATGATCATATTCAATGAAAGTTAAAACTTGTTGTCCTAATTTTGAAAAGATTTTTTTTTTGCTTTTCATAGATTATAATCTTAGGAAAACACTGCCCTGATGGCTGGAGCATGTACGATGATGCATGCTACAAGGTAAGAGGGTTTTAACAAATTTGCAGAAAAGAGTTTAGTAAGGCATATCTAGTGTAAGAAATATTTGAAAATTTTCATGACATATTTATGAGAGAAAAATTACAAAGGTCTATTTCATTTTTAGATAAATAAAACTAATTCAGGGATTCGTCGAGAGGTTGACATTCGATGGTACTGTGAAAATGATGCATAAATTGGCATGCATATCTTGAAACTACGAATAAATTTAGAAGCGGAAGCTGCTTGCAATAGAATTGGTGGTAATTTGGCATCTATTCATTCCAGAAAAGTGAAATTCTTACTTATTTATCTTTTGAAATATAACATTTTAGGAAAACGATTACGTTGCTGGTTTGTTTGAATGAATATATGGGGGAAAATCGCTTTAAAATAGGTCTAACCAGAACTGGATCAAGCCAGAAGGGCGATGGAATGTGCTGGATCGGTTTAAAGAGGGATCGCGGCGACAACTGGTATTGGACTGATAAGACCGTTTGGGACTACCGCAACTGGGCTCCCTCAGAGCCTGATCAACCAGGTAATAATTCATAAATATTCGATCTTGTTGTGAGCTAAAGTTCTACACCACTTGTAAATTCTTTCGAGGCTGATCTAATACCTTGAAGTTATCTATTCGAAATTTTATGCACACTTTGGGATATACTAATTTTAATAGTCTTCAAAAATTAAATTAATTGACATATTTCAATAGGCTAACGCCAGCAGAACCAAAATTAGAGAGCGATGCAAGACTTCAAGCATACTTTTATGATGTGTCAAAACACGAATTTGCATTTTTAAAATAGATAAACGCCGACTTTCTTAATTTTTCAAACTATCCAGGCACTCAATACTGTGTACAAATCACGTCTGACGTCTACACTGGCTATCCCGAATACTATCAAGTAAGCTGGAGATTGCATAATTTTGTGGCTTGAAGAAATTACATATAAAGAGAGCTACTTCTGGTTAATTATTCCATACCATAAAAATAATTTTATGGAATTTACATTTTCAATTATTCTATCTCCAGAATTGGAACTCGTACGGCTGCAACGCAAAGCTGAGATCGTACGTATGCAAGAGAGATGTGAGATATTGATTTGAAGAACAACAATCAATTCTAATTTAAATTTCAGGTGCTCCGCATCCTAAACTGATTTCAAAAAGAGTACAAACTCATCCGATATTTAACCATGCTATTTATCTGACAATTTCATGAAATTCGTTTTTTTCTTTCAAAATAAATTAATTCATTAAATGTTCTTTGTAAATTTGAATGATTAATGAGAAAATTAGCTGTTGTAGATTTTTTTAAAGTTTTAAAATTTGAAAATAAAACGAACGACGTACATATGAAATCAGGATAATTGAAAGTAAAAAAAATCGTTGGAAAAGTTGTAGGATTCCTTCAAATTTAATTATGTTAAGTCTGTCGTTTATAGTCTCATCTTTATATTGAAAAATAACCGTCAGCGTTTTTCTCTTCCATCAATCATCGAGGAATCGCGAGAGTAGCCGATCTGTTTTACCCATTTCATTGCGTGTAGTTTGATAGTCAATTTAAAAAAGAGCTTAATTTAGTATCATTAGTAAAAATAGTATTATGATAAAAGCCAATGAAATTTTAGCATTTCGAAAGTCATAATGGATTTTAGCAGAATTTTCCGTACTACTTCACTACACTTTTAATAACTTATTTCGTGATCATTTTTGAAAATTATCGTGAATCTAAGATATATTTATGTTTACATATCAAAATTAAATACGATTTTTGTCCAGTAGAAATCCAACATTAACACTTAAAGTAAAAATACTTCCTTGTTGTGTGGTTCGGTTCCACATTACGCATTACGGTTCCAGACGCGACAAAATATAATGACTGATGAGCAGTCAATTTTATAGAGGAAAAATAATAAAATACTCAAGATTCTACCAATGTAGATGAATGTATTACTTTTCTTATGAATTAAGGATAAAATAATAAATCGAATATTGCTCGATAGGGATCTAGAGAGTGGTATAGCATAGTGATTGTGTGTCACTATCTAGAGCATGGCTTCAAGTTCACCCCCACCTCGACCCAAACCAAGAGATTAAAATGTTGGTAGTGGATAAAACCACGGGAAATTTGCCTAAAATCCCTCGGCTGTTGCACACGACAACAGTCTGTCTTCGAGACGGGCCACTAGTCCTGTGTAACTAGGATAGACCGACTGCCCTATTACGGACGGAAGGTAGCCGACCCCCACCTAGTGGGGAACAAGACTAGAAAATTTTTTACAACACAGAAACTGAACAAACAAGAGCAAGAACACAGAAACTAAAGAAAAAACATAATTAAGTTCCCAATTTAATTTTTATTCGTTCCTATTTTTAAAATGGCTAATTCATTTCGTTCGTGATTTTTCGTTCTTTTGGTGTCGATTTTAGGCCGGCTTTTCGATGCTATCTCATTCCTCCTCTGTCCTTTTTCAAGATGAATTTAACTTGAATATATTCACTCGTTCTTCTTGAAGAAGATTGGAAACGAGAAAATAACGCTAATACTTTCGTTTTGACTCATCAAGAACGAATTCATATCTTTAAATTTATCTAGTTTGAAGATGATAGAATGAAACAAATTACTTTCTATTAGTATTTTTTGTAAAACGTGTCTGTTTATTTGCCCAAGCTTAATGTGAAGAAACTAAGCAAAATCAACCCTACAAGTCATACATGGGGTAGAAAGGTAATTTTGTCTAGATGTGCAAAATTCCAAGTGATAAATTTCTTGAAGTCATTCCATAAAATTTTGAAAAGAAGTTTGTAATTTCGAATCTTGGAAATGCGGTAAAATAATCTTCAAGCCTTTCCAAATTTTCTATTCACTAAAAATTCGGTATCAAATTTCCAAAATTCTTCGATGACGAATATATCAAATTCATCATATTTGACTGATATATCAATATCTTTGGTGTGGTGGAATAACTGAACATTCCCGATACCAGCCTAGAATTATTGAGGCAAATTACTAATTGCCAAAAATCGATAAATTGGTACAAAATGAATTATACTCAATATGAATATGCATAGTACGGTTTGCTAATATTAAAACTGCGTCTAAATAATCTTTGAATCATCGAAATATTATAAATTTGTCTATAAGCAGCGCGATAGTTTTTATTGATTATTTTCCTTTTTTATTTTATCTCAACAAAATTGTCAGTCTTCAACAACATTTCACTATTCAAATACTTGCCAAGCAATGTTCCGCCAATTAAAAATGGAAACATGTTGAAAGATACGAAGATATGGCGTAAATCAGCGAGAAAAGTAACAGATAATATTGGATCTAATACCTGTAACGAAGAAAAAGCTTTTTCTAAATTTAAAATTTACCGGTTTCATTGGCCCGCGATCAACTTCTAGATTCAAACATTTTACGTAACGAGATCGCTTCCAGTATTCCAAAAACAAATGAATGTCATTCGGGATCTGATATTTCTCAAACTTCTGGAACTCCATTCTATAATTTATTTTTAAGTGATTATAGTCAAAATTTGCATACTTTGGAATTATCCGATCTATATCAGCATATTCATAAGTGAGCTTTATATAGTCTGTATCGTGTGGATATGAAAATTTGATGATTGAGAATCCGTGGTTAACTGATTCATTATATTTCATCTGTCGATATTCCTTATTGTCAATCGCAATCTGAAAAGAAGAAAATTTGTAAAAATTCGTTAATTTTAAATTTTCTATGCAAACCATTATAGGTTGATTCAAATTTGAGCAGTTTTTCCGAAGCTTAAATCATTCCTTTTAAAGTATACTCTACTAGTAATATATTAGCGAATTTAGGTTGCTGTTATTCTTGAGTCGGAAGATCTATAAATTTGTTTCACATTATAATAGACGCTTGCATGAATATATATATATATATATGAATCTTACATTGAAAATACATTTTAAAAATTATTTTAATCTTGAAATGAAACTTGAAGCGAGAATTTAAGCACCAACCCAGTATGTTCGAGCAAAAACAAATATATGCTTGAAAAAGTCCATATCGCAGGTTAGAATCAAAGGACGTTTTGCTATCTTCATTTTCAATTTCAAATAGTGTTTTTACGAATGGAACACTAAAAATTAAATCAGGACAAATACTCATTTTACACCAAATTATGAAGAATTCTCTTAGATTTTGTAGATAAATATGTCTTTTAACGTCGATCTTAGGATATGAAATAGAAGAAATGATTTGTCGTTTGAGAGATTTGTTTAGAAGAAATGGTTGTAGGAAGGCAAACATGGAAGATAAGATTAGGACTGTCTGTACTGGACTGTAAACTTGTTGAAAGTTCAGTTCAAATTCAATCGCGAAAATTTTTCACAGTTAAAGTTAAAATTCAATTTTTTTCGAACCTCAGACAGCTCTGGATAAGATGGAATGGCCGTTCACAAGAAAAGAAAAATAAACATTCAAATGGTTCGAATGGCAGGCAGCTTGTTGAAGCCGCTATAAGGAGCTAAATACGTTTAGAAAAGGAACAAAATGGGTTTGAATAATTTGTTCAAATTCATACTGGTTATCATAGGTTCGATTATTCTTTTCATTTTTATCAAATTTTCCCTCACACTCGTTGAATCATCAAAATCTAAGTATGCTGTGTTCAATATAACTATTAGTTTATTCAAAATAAGAATACCACAATTAAGTATCATTTTATTGTATGTTACACTAATCTGGGAAACTCTTTAACGAAATTCTTAGCCAATCTTTCAAACACAACTCTGACTTTATCTCTTCCGAATTTGGTCAAATGTTGCGTACTATCGATATAGACAAGATTTGTCACTTCATCGTAAATTGAAAACTGAAATATTTCAATGAAAAAGTCTAAATGAACGAACATATATTACTTCTCCTTGACTATTAGAGAATTCATTCCAATAATCGAATAATTCGCACTTATTTCCACATCTAAAATGGTTCATAAATTTGAAAAAAAAACAGTAGGCATTTTTACTCCTTTATTTTCACAAGTTTTTCGAAACGACTTCTTGCGTATTTCTCATCTCGAACGACAAATTTGTCCTTAACTATAAATATTTTAATTATAAAATATAAATTTACCCCAGCCATCCGAAGTGGTTTATTTTCTTCAATCATAAATTTATTAACAGCACACGCGCAACCGTCTACACACTTTGGCAAGGCGTGTTGAATGTATATCTGATAAAAATCGCGTTTAATTCTGATGATATCGGAGACAATTTATATTCAATAGATCTGCACAAATTATTGCTCAATTTATTTTTATAATAAATCAATCACTAAATATTAAAGCTGAACATCGTAATTTGCCTATATATGAGTCTATCATTGAAAATTGAATGACAATTCAACTCTATTGGGCAATTTAATTCTTCTTTTCAAAATAGAAAGATCAAGTTTAAATTTGTTCATCATTGTGAGGAATATAAATTTAAAATTTAGTACAAATTATTAATCACCTTTGACAATCCCTCTTGCCCAAGATACCAATCGAGCATTCGCACATGCTGCTGGTAACTATCGTCCTCCTCGAGAGGTTTCGTCTCATCGAATATTTTCTTGCTCATCATTGGTCTGAAATTTCTTTCTTCAGTGTAATATTTGCACTAAAATTAATAGTTCCAAATCTTTTTACCTATGAAATAAGAAAAGAACGTCGGGTTTAATTTGGCTGTAAATTTCATGCCAATGCTTTGGTAAATAACATCCTTTTATTTGACGTTCCATCAAAGGTTCACAGCCTGTGAATGAAAACTTTATCTAAAATTGTTGTGTAGAAACATATTATGTTCATGTTGGCAAAAATAATTATACATAACGTTTCTTTTCTTATCCTACATATTTCCCCCAACTCTCACGTCCATCGCCCATATCTAACTACATGTGCCGTAACATTTCATGGCATTATCGGTCCGTAGTTTTGTAATTGCCACCCATGGTTTAAGATCGAATTTACTTAAATGTGTAGATTTTAGAAATTTACCTCTAAGACAATAAAAGTGAAAATCCTTTGCCAAATGTCGAAAAGCATCGTAGACAATGTTTCCATGATTGCACGAAAATGAATTTCCCATCACAAGAAATTTTACTTTTCCTTTGTGTTCACCCTGATAACAATATTCCATTTCAAAGTATATTATCCATCTTTATATGCTAACCTGCATTTTGCACCATCCCATTGGTGTCTTTTCATCTTTATCTCCAAGAAAAACATGTGAACAGTTTTCAACGGCATAATTTTTCTCAGAATTGATAATTCCTTCAAGGTAATTCATTGATATTGCAATGGCTGGAATTAATACGTATCAAGAAGCTTATGATCTTTAGAATATTAATGAGGGTATTTTACTTATGCAAAAAAGTAAATCTGCCATTATTGGAAGATTAATTTGAAATTTAAATACTTACAAAGATTTTTCGAAGGATCCCCAAATTGCAAATCTCGTTCGTCGTAGCTGCCGCATTTTGATGTGTAATTAAATATTTTTCCGATAAGTGAAGCCTGAATCAGGAAAAGCGAGGTTGCAAATAATACGACTAGCTGTAAATGATATGATGAAATGCCTAATAAAGGCTAATTCAATGACTGATTCAGTTTACATATATTTTAAAAATTGAAGTTAAACTTACGAGAGTAAATATCTTCGCTAGTGAGAATTTTAGACACGGCCGTTCGTATACGAAGTGTATTATGGTAGCTGTTAGAAAGCTTAAAATAATGCCACATAATAGCGCTGAAATATTAAAGTTATAAGATAATAATTCTTCTGCCAAATTAGTTCATTTACCATATACGTTATCAAAATAAAAGTATTTTACTGCAACAAAAATTGGCCAGTGAAATAAATACAACGAATACGAAATATCTCCTATGTAGTTCATTAGATGATTTGATAAAATCCAGATCTTAATTATTTACGTATCTATTGATTCATGATAGCCCTATCTACAGTGACGCTTAAACGTTTGCATCATTTACTAATTTTGTTCAGCATGTTACCAAGAAGTTGCGGTGCTCCGATCTTGTTAATATTGGTCATAGTTTCATTATTTGATCATCTCAAAATGTGAGTAAATTTTCAGTCAGACTGCTACACCATAAGTAGATTAACAAGCAGAACAATGCCAATGAGTTATGCAAATATTTCGAGCACCACTGTATTGTCCCGATTCACTTCATGATGTTCTCCAATTGCAATAAGAATTGCGGTTAGAAGTGTAATTTCTATCCGTAAATGATGCGGTTCAAATTCTAACCAGGAAAGTGACAACACGATTAGCGCTAATAGGAAATATGCAGTGTAAGGCAATAGTTCCCTTTCTTTCTTTACAGGTTCCACTAAAATGTCTCTTTATACTTTATTTTTAAGTTCAAGAAATTTGCTTGCAATGAGCAATATCTCAAAGAATCGAAGATTTTACCTTTATCTAGTTTGCTTAACAGTACTTGTTGAGTTCCTTCTTTATGCATAGATTTCTCTTGACGCATCTATAAACAAATATATATTGACTTACAAGGTCCTTTCCAATATTACATTTCGAATATAGAAAGTCTCAAGATAAACAGCTATTCCTAAGCAGAATTGCCAGATACTAGCGAACACGGAGTAAGCAGTTATTCCTAAGAAGAATTGCCAGATTCTAGCGAATACGGAGTTGAACGCAACGGTATCATTTGATTTCAGATGATAAAATAACGAGATTAGTCCAATGCCTAAGCAATTTTATTTCACATTTGAATATTTCATGCGCTGTCTACAGATGAAAAATTTCATCGTCGTTACTGGTAAACGTCGCTGTAATAAGAAAAGACCTGGCACTAGAAGGTACCAAGTAATTTCAACGCACAATGACCAGGTATGGGCGAAAAGATCTTCGGCATTGGAAACCTAAAATTATCATCGCAGTTAGCTTTTTTTATTTTATTTTGTAACAATAAGATTATTCTGACCAATTTATCATAATCTTGCTCTGGATTGGGTTCGAATTTTATATTCGTAATTAAGAAAATAGCTCTTATTCCACTTGCAAGGTTGATGCCATAGTAAATTTCCGAGTTTAAAAAATTTCCTACTCCATATATTACTGGTATTGCTAGGTCATAAAGTGGTAATATTCGCTAAAATCGACACTTAATGTAATCATCTTCTATTTTATTATATCTCGGAAAAGAACTCTCAAGTGCAATGAATGAGAACCAAAATTTTCCTACCTATCTATATTATATCATAAATATGGAATCTATGTGTGCATAATATGGGATCTGCAATTGACCCACACACAAATTTGAATACATCATCCCCTCGATCTCAATGATCTAACCCAAATTAGTTTGCACCAACCAATCACCCAATTCAAATAATCAACATTAGTCTCACCCATTCCCAAACCTCATTGCCAATTTTCATCTTCAACCAACCGGCCTAACTTCCTACCTTCCTCCAAATCAAGACCTAAAACTTATAAAAGTCCTGACAGATATGCATGCCAATAAATTGTGATAGACGAAACATTGTGTCTTGACTTGAATTCGAGAGGTCCGAATCGGGGCCAAACACAAACTCACAAATAAAGTCATCTCAAATCTCGCATCAACTTTCACAAACCATCAATTCCATCACATCCACTCACTTTTAACGCACGCACTCGTGCATATATGTAGTTTTAAATTTTGGATCAGTTTTCACTGCGTTTGGGGTCCTTTTCCGATCTACCATTTTGACTCTTACCTTCATCCTCCTAGAATAGAAGCTTCTTATTGAATTTGTATCTAATACGTCAAATTTGCAGATTATCATTCCTATGAGGTATCCAGAAATCACGAAGAACCTAGAGAATTTATTTTATTATTATTATTGGATGTGTTGATATTTACATATCAACACCAATATAACCATTTGGAAAGGATTCGGGAAAATAATGAAATAGAATCACTAAGATAATCGCACAGGCTCTAAAAATTGATTAACGTTACGTATCGATAGAAAATTTTAGAAAAATCACTAATCTAAAAAATCGTACCTTAGGCCTTGAATATCTCTTCTTTTCTTTGACGACTCTGTTGCTACGACTAATGAAGAATTCGTTTTCATAACTATCTCATGTTTCTGGATACCCATTTGTTTCTTAAACTATTATTTGATAGTTTGATAGTTCTTAGCAATTAAATTTCATTGAAATTCTAACTCTTTTATTTGAAACTATACTGCATTTAAAATAAATTATTCTGCTAAAAATGTAAAGTTTGGAGGTCAACGAGCCTTTTTTCTTAGAGTTCAATCGTTTACGAAAGTTAGAAAAAGTCTACGAAATGAAACAAAGAATTGCTATAGCTGAAAAGCCATTCAACGTGAGTAGAGAACGAAACTGAATATGCGGAAACGTGAATGGTATAGCGAGCTGAAAACAAACGCAGCATCATAAATATACAAGAAAAAACTCGGGATTAACCTTCATACTTTTCTTCGAATAAATCTTTCAGAGGATTCGAAAACAAATATTGGTACAAGGGCAGAGCAGAACTAGAATAGGCATATTTTATTTTTATGGTTAGATCATTTGGATAATGATTATGATACCATAAATTCTCTACTTAGTTCTTACCTTAGAGAAGGTAGGAAGCCTTAGGAAACCAAAATTCAAGGAAATTGCTGCATAACAAAATAGAAACGAAAATATATTTTTATATTTTTAAAATTATCGCCTTCTCACAAATTCAAGAACTATACATTTCGTTTTCCGTCATTTAGTAGCTGACATATTTTATTAGCATTACTTTTTACGTGAATAATGAAATCTAACGCAATGAAGAATTTTGAAAATCAAATAGAGTGCGAATCGTTAGTCGCTTCTAGTCGATAAAAATCGCAAATTCAAGAATAAAGGTGAACACGTTTTATGGCATTTTCATTTGGCTTGCGGGTTGTTGCAAGAGAATATTTGGAGAGGATTTTTGGATAGAGATTTTTAATGAGATTTATAGTTGATCTAAAATGAAACTTTTTATACGTATTCACTTTAAAATGAATTATTTTTCTATTTATCTACTCCATATTATATTAGGGAGTGCAAGTCCCGCTCATTCTATGAAGACAAAGTCAAAGAATGATTTTTTATCATTTAAAAAAATCATAAAAATGTTATAAAGTTATTTTTCTTCATTTTCTTTTCTTACTATTAGATACGATCGTTGGGAACATTTGTTTCCGGAACATGCTCCTGAAATATCACAAGCCGGTCAAAATGTACAGTGAAAATTTCAAATCGTCCGTTTTCGCTTGACGAAAATTCGTTCACAAAAGAAGGCTTCTGATCGTCGTCCTCAGAAATTCATGTCTTTGGCTAATCTGATCCGTTCTTTACGCGGTTTTTTGCTATAATCCTGTCTAGCCCTGCAGATTCATAGAAAAATGTTTTTATGACTGTCTTCACGACGGGAATATCAATTGCGCCCTCTATGTATAACTAAAAATGCGCCACGTTCATCCAAATCATGTTATTTTTTACTTTGTTAGTAACTTGTTCCGAATAGAATTTCGCTAGACCCTAAATTTGAAGAAGCCAAGGATAGATTTTCAAGTGTTATGTTGAATTTTATGTTCTCTTATTACGCATTTCAGGGAGATATAAAAGAATTTCCTAGCCTTATTATTCCCCATTAGGTGGGGGTCAGCTACCCTCTGTAATAGGACAGTCGGCCTATCCTAGCCACACAGGACTAGTGGCCCGTTCCGAGGACAGACTGTTGTTGTGTGCAACAGCCGAGGGATTTTAGGTAAACTTTTCCTGGTTTTATCCACTACCAACATTTTAATCCCTTGGTCTAAATAGGAGCGGAGGGCGAACTTGAAATCCTACGCTAGACCATCGCATTCCCATTTTTAAAAGTAATAATTTTAATTCAAGTTCTCATTTTTATCCTTTTTATTCGATTTTTTAGATCGTTCTCAGTTTTAAAATGGCTAATTCATTTCGTTCTTGATTTTTCACTCTTTTGGTGTCGATTTTAGGCCGTTTTTTCGATGCTATCTCATTCTTCCTCTGTCCTTTTTCAAGGCGGATTTAAGTTAAATATATTCACTCATTTTTCTTGAAGATTGGAAACGATAAAAAGAACATTGATACCAGGGCTGGGCCGGGAGCGACTTTTTAAAAATTCGGGACCGGGATCGTGAGCAAAACCAAAATTTTTCGCAAGGTCGGGACCGGGATCGAGATTGGGATCGGGACTCCCGGCCCACCCCTGATTGATACTTTCGCTTTGACTCATCAAGAACGAATTCGTATCCTTAAGCTTATCTAGTTTGAGGGCCTCTTGTAGTTTTTACCAGATCACAGATTTCACGAAAATCTGGTAAAAAGTGCAATCTGTTAATGGTAAACACTTGGTAAAAACTACAAGAGGCCTTTGTAACAGAACTTATTCGCCAGCCTAATATTTTCAGTATCATATTTTTACGGATATTTAGGATACAAATAGAAAATATTATTTATTGATTTATTATTTTTAAACCCTTCATAAATTTTCGTGGAAAGATGAAAAGTAATGAGGATAATACGAAAACGAGTAGGTTCATGTATTTAAAATTCCAAACATGAGCTTCTAACAAAGTTTGGTTCAGAAGGATAAATTTGTAAGGCACACACTTCCTTGTAACAATTATTAAGATTTAGAAACGAGAATCTACGAGATTTTCAAAATATTGTTAATTATATTATTGATAACCTATCTATTTATTGCAATGGAATTCAATCAACTTATAGACATTAATGTTATTCGGTCTAATTTCACTGAAATTATAAAGTAGGATGTTTCTATTTATCAACATTTCAACATTCGCAAATAGTTTGAAGGATGTAAAAATTTCGAGCAAGGCTGTTTGCGGCGCAGTGCAGTAAATTTTGCTTTTAATGTGGCGTGGTGCGCCATTTTACTGCGTCGCAAACAACCTCAGAGATGCCAACAGGTATGGTTTTTGGTACCTTTGGGCATCCCTGAACAGTCGGATTCCGAGTATTTAAAAGTCCGAACAGAGTATGAGATCTGAAATTTTTTCATTAAAAATTCGTATAAGGTATAAGAACAAATTTACCAACATACTAACTTAAATATTTAAAAGAAAGTCTCTGTAATTCTCGAATCTTTAGCACGACTCCTTCCTTAGAGTCTTCGAAAGTTATAAAGACTCTTTTAAATATATCATATCACCCAAAATTCTTATATTTCTTAAAGAATATATAACTTTCGCATTTTGGATTTCTTTAAAAGAAATATATTTTGTTTATGATTAACGAAATACTCTTGCAGGACATTTTCACTTGATCCATGTTGCGGTCAAATGGGTAATCACCTATTTCGAATAATGGCAGGTTACGGAATCGGGAGATCCATCAACAGAACGCATGTTATTCGCATCGAAAAAAAGTGCCGTCTTGCTGTTGGCGATAATATACCGCAATTTCGCAAGATAATATCAATATTTCCTAAAATGGAGGAGATTATGATCACAGATGTATTAATGTATAAGACATGTCATTCGTAAGAAGCGAGTTTGGGGTGGTACCTAGAGGGCACAAGTGATATTCTCGATGTGAAGGCAGAATTATGAAAAGGGTTGTACGAACTCTCGAACTCTCTGCGAGTTAAAGCTGAGTTCAAGTTCGATTTTTTTCGAACTTCGTACATCTCTGCAAATGAGAGGCTGAGACAGGTGAGCGACAACTACAGGGAGCCATATCACCCCCTCTATGAAAACTCGAATCTTTCAAAGAGCGTGTCTTAAAAATTGACGAAAAATAATATTGGATAAGGAATTTTTCGAAACGAAGATATAAATATAAAAAAAAAACTTTCTATTATTGATTGGAGAGAACGTTGATATTCAAAAATTACGCTATTAGTCTAGTTTTTCTTCTACGCGACTCACTATTTCGCTCCAAATTCGACTTCTAATTGCTGCATGAATATCGGCTTTCTCTCTAATCAACGATAATTCAGAATGACGTTCCTTATATTCCTCCTGTGAACAAGAATGGAGTTGACTTCGCATTTCATAATGGACAACCATGGTGTTGCACCTATGAAGATCCGAAAAGGTGATTCCTTTTTTACAGGATGGGAAGATACTCCAAATTTAGACGGCTTCTATCGAGAAAAGAGAATCATCTCAATCTACGCCAAACATACATGTTGAATGCACATTATTTCGAAGAATATATTGAAGAACTTATTCCTTACTTCGAACTTAGCAAAAACACAACCGAAAAGGGGCAATTGGCCATCAAAAATATGAAACTGTAAACTAAAATAACGGGAAAAGATGAATAATTTACTAATTGATATTTTAGAAATACTTCTGCTGATCATTTGTGTGTACATACAAGAAGAACTGATCATCCATTTCCATCTGAATTGGATTTCACAATTCCGGCTATAGGCTTTCTCATCAAAGAATTGGTAGTACAATTTTATTTATGAACTATGTATGTAAATAGTAGTATCCTTTCAAATTTCATTCAGAAAGTTGCAAATGTGCTGATATTTGGAGATGACCACTTATTCATGAAACATGTATCCGATATCGTCAATAAAAATCACAAAAATGTTAGCAAATTATAAATTTATAGAATTCTAATCCAACTTCTCTAATCTTTCTTCGTTTTTAGTAGAATTGTTAAATATGTTTATCTGTCCGAGCTTAGATCTTTGTATCTGAGCAAGGAAACCCCCATATATTATAAATGGTTCGAAAGGTAACAGTGACCCGATGTGCAACGTATAATTTTTATTGCAATTTGACCTTTTAATTAGCATAGATGCTAATTTTTGTACTTTTCGTTAGTTTCATCTCGATAAAAATCGAGTAAAAGACAGTCTCATTATTCAAAATGAATCTCACAAAAGTTTTAAACCAAAACAATCAATAACAAACAACTCCCTCATTCATCATTGTTGATAATTACCAATTCATCTAGAAGATTTTGCTCCTTATTCAATTCCAATTCAGGTCTAATTTGCTAATTTTGCATCCAAAATAATTCATTATATAAATAAAAAAAATCAAGTTTTTACCGCAAGTTAGCATGTTATCAATGTAAAATTGATCTTAACGAGCTTTGAGAGCGCGCACTTCACGGGCGCCGAGGCTTGGCTAGTTCATGTTTAGTCTTAAAATATGAAGATCAAAAGAATTATAATTTATTGATCTTAAATATATTTTAGGTAACTCCAATAATTAGCACAAATAAAGATATTGGAGCAGACTTTTATATTTCCTCGAAAATCTGCACTTCTTTCCTAATGACCGTTTCTGAGTCGAGTTTTGGATGGATGTTATCATTTATGAGCAAGAATCAATCACAAGTATTCTATGATGAAGATATTTGGAAACCTTTCCTAGTAAATAAAGGATATCATAGGTAGAAAGCGGAAAATTTATGAATTAATTAAAATAAGTGTTTACCTTAGATATATGTGGCAACCATTGAAAATCTTTCCGAATAAAACTGGAGTAATAACGTCCCAATCAGGCTATTTTTAGCGAAAGTAAAACTCTCCGCTCGCTCGTCATTTTAGGCGCCAACCTTCGCTGGCGGTTGTTTTGTCAAGTTTTTCTTGCCTCTACTATATCATTTTCCTAAATTCACTGAAAAACATTGACGTTGTTAATTTTTGAAAATAAAAATTGATTATTTTGATATTTGACATTTTTTAATCAGAATGAAAGATTTTTCCATTTCGCAAATTTTTGAAATTATTGGAAATGACGATTTTACAAGAAAAACACTAAAAATCAATAAACGCATTGCGGAAATGAATAAAAACAGATCACGATAAAAAATAAAGAATTTCTAAATAAATTTTTCGAATGAAAAGTATGCAATCGATGGTATTGCCGGTGTAGTTTTAATATGAAAAATAGAAAATCGTTCCCTCTAATCCGGTAGTAACTTGACCTTTCTATATCGTAAATTGTACTGTGAAAGGTTAGTTTCAAAAGTACTGTCAACAAGTTGTGAAGCAATAACTTTAAACTCGAACTCTACTGTCGTTTCTAAAAAATCAATATTATTTTTATTTAACAAAAAAACGTATGGAAACAATGCACACGCGTAAAATAAGTGGAATTGCCAAATAGAATGTTGCGAAAGGATTCAATGATATGAAAAAGAATAAAAATAATCGACTATCGAAATAGTGCATTTTATATTATTTTCTTTCATTCCAACAAACCACAACTAAATGATTATCGCCCCTGTTCAGTCATAATTGACAGTTGCGGATTAATGGAATAAAAACTATTCACTGTTAGAGGTGGTCGTTCGAAGTTTATTCTTTGGTTATTTTTCAAAACCTTCCAAATTATTGGAATTTTCTAGAATAATATATTCCTTTAAAAGTAATTCACTGATTTTAACTTCACGAAGATCAAATATCGTCCTCAAAATGGCATAACTTCAAGGTGTCTGTCGAAAAACCCACCACTGTGTTCTTTTCCCATCTTATAAATGCTCGAAACCATGTCATTTACACCTTCTTCCACCTAAAATTTATCAATTTCTCAAAGAATAGGAGTTAAGCTAACAGTGATTTCGGCATGTTCCGTGCCCATTTCTGTGCGTATCCAACCGGGATGTACAGCAGTTACCAGAATATGAGAATGTCTTATGTCGTGAGCTATGATTCTGGACGCTTGATTCAGGGCGCTCTGAATATATTTGTCAGTTTTTTAAAAGGATATCTAGAAATGGTTATAAAAATCTATGCAAAATAACAATTTCTAATCCTTTTTCGTCATATAAACCCAAAAATATTTTACCTTACTCATGCAATAATCGAGTTGTTTTAGGACTCCCATGTAATTCGAAGAGTTTTGGATTCCAATTGATCCACTGTCAGATGAAATGTTGATAATTGATGCTCGAGAAACAGAAATTTCATCGCCATTCACCAAATCGGCTGCTCTCTTCAGCAACGGGTAAAATGTCTGAAAAACATTCTAAAGTCATCAAAATTGAAGAATAAATACCTGAATCATAATTACAGGACTAGTTGCATTAACGTTCAGAGTTTTATTGATGATGTTTCTATCAGGTTTTGACTCAAAATCATATCCCGGTAGATATCCAGCATTGTTAATCAGCATCGTCAAACCCTTGCAGCCAACCATCCTGTCGACCTAGTAAAATTCTCAAAATAGGAATTTTTAGAACGACTAACAATTGTATAAGCCTCGTTGATTGACTTATCATCAGTTACATCGAGTTGAATAACGTGCAGTCTTGGGTCCGAAATGGAAGTGAGATCCTAAAAATTGAAAATAACTTGAAAAACAAAAAATAAATATGAAAAACTACTTTCGCTGCCGTTGGATTCCTGCATCCCGCCACTAAAATTTCAACTTCAGGATTTTCGAGGAACTTCTTCACGAATCCGAGACCAATTCCTCTCGAAGCTCCAGTAATTAGAATACTGTGAATCGGCTTAGTGGTCATTCAAACTCTAAATCTGTACACACTCGTGATTTTACTCTGAAATAGAAACGAGAATAGTAGCATGTAAACAACAACGAAACCAAAAGGGCAATAAAGATAGTAGCGACAGGAGCGAAAATAATAGGCCCAATAATCGATTACAATGGCGTTTCTGTCCATAAACATCAAGCGAAGTTCAAAGATGTCGAATAAAAAATGTAGGAAAAACTTTAAATGTTCTGAGGAGAGCGAAGTACGAGAAGTTTCCCCACAAATTTGAATATATCTTGTTCCAATCTCATCCTTTTTATTACTGTTCTACTGTTCGTATTCCATAATAAAGCGGCTGTAAATCATCTGGTCTCTTGATCGACAGTCAACGTAAGAAAAAAAGAAGGAATCACCGCTAGAGGAGAACATCTGTTGATTGAGTTGTAGTGAATGAGGGTAGGGTCGTGTTCGGAGTTTGTTGAAAGGACGCGCAACCGAGCCAAGAGGATCAATGAGATAACCAACTGTGGAAATAAAATTTTGTAATTTATTTTAAATTAGTTTCATCAATTATATTCTGGTCTATCATTCATGATTTTAGTTTATGATAAATTGATGCCAATTATGAATTCGACATGAGGAACTATCCTAATTTTTTCTCATAGACTAGAGTGTCTCTGGACATTGATTATATTATCTTTTCTTGAATAAATAAAAACTTTTTCCTCGTTTCTTATTCGAGCTTCTCAGATTTCATCGAATGAATCGTTTACGATGATATTGCTGGTCTACAATCACAATATAACGAATATTTTATTCGCCAATCATAAATCAGGCTTATTTTCGAAAAAAAATTGGTATCAATTATCATGGTGCATTTTCATTATTCAATTTCTCAAGCCAAATTAATTAATGAGAATTGTTAAATTAGAGAAAAAATTCTATTCGGATATCATTATCAGGGGTGTACAAAATAGTTTGCTTTAAATGCGTTAAATTTGCGTTAAAATTTGAGTTTTAAAAATCACTCATACGCCCATTCGAAAAATAGGAACATATGCAAAATTGTATCTTGTGTATACCACAGGAAGATTTTCGGAATGCATGGACAAGTGATTTAAAAAAAAATCTTAACGAATTTTAATACATCATTTGGTACGCCCTTGATCATTATCTTCATTCAAAAACTCAGCGTTTATATTATTATGCCTATAAACTGTCACTGTTTGTTCTAGCTACAACATTACTTTTTTCCCAACCAAGTCCAAATCCGCAAGTTTTTTTTCTCAGGATGGATGTTGATGCTCCTGTCCAGTGGACCCTCCTCACACATTGATTGCCATTGCCTTCTTCTCCCTTCTTCTGCCCCTTCCATTTCCTTCTCGGTCCCTCTCCCGGTCCCCTTTCTTTCGCTCTTCCCCTACTTCCCTCATTTCTTCCGAGTGTTTTGCTCGTCTGTGCGCAACGGCACTTTCGTTGCATATTTTCTTGGTTTTTCTGGGAATTTCTTTATTTATGACTACAAATTTCACAGACATTCGATTTGCTCTGCGTGTATTTATACTTTCTGAGCACTCTTTGTCGAGGTTGTTTTCAAAATATCTCGTATTTTGGTTTTCTTCTCGAATATTTACGAGGAAAATCGTCAGATACTTTACATGCCGTAGGATCGCAACAACTCAAATTATCGTAATGCTATTCGATTTTTCAACAATTTGTGCATATCTATGAAATTTACGTCAAGCGTCTATTCTTGAAGTAATTTCAGCGTGAAATTGGCAACAACGTTTTCTTACTTCGCTCGAATTTTCTGCTTGAGTGCTGTCAGCTCTCAAAATCGGTTCATTTCTTCTAAGTCCTTTCTTCGAAGCCGGAATTCGCCTCACAATCAGGATCTCGTTTTGACAAAGCCGCTGCAACTGCCTGTGGCCTGAGGCGTGCGCTCTGCTTTACTCTATTCTCAGCTCTAGGCTCTCGGCTCTACTGGCTCATTTCCTGTCTGTCAGTTAGAAGCTTCGAGCTGAGACCCTGAAACCTCGATCGAATCCTCAAACCAGCGTTTAGGCCCAAATTGTCCAATTCTGTTTCCGTAAATACTTACAGGAGATACATTTTTGGGGTAGTTTCAATGTTCTATCGATTCATTTTCTGCTCATTTAGGAGAATTGCAGCATTGGTTTGAATAATGAGATGGCAGATTCTTCTCGAGATAGTTTCTTTGAAATTGCTTCGCATTTACATGAGTTTATTTTGAATTTCTAACTATTTTCATCATTTTATCAGCTGATTTCACCTTCCGAATGAAGAGTTTAGCTATTAGGATGATTTAGAGTCCATTTAGTCTATGACGTCACCATTGAAGATCTTATCAAAAACTATACTTCTTATATTTTGTTGAAGATCATTTTCCTCAACTTTTTCAATGATTCAGTGCAACGGTAATCTCTATCATTGCGTCATCATTCTTGCATCGAATTCTCGTTCTTCGTTTTTCCCCATCGTTTTGCTGATTTTTCTGCAGCTTTCTCGACGAAAAGCGAGCAGCAGTTGGTTGGGTGAAACTCGCTGCTGCAGACGATGAAATTGTACTCGAATTTGAGGCAGAAAGGGGGAAAGAAGCCAAGTGAAAGGAGAATTGATGGGGAATTTGGAGGACGTTAGAAGAAGAAGGTAGGGGGAAGATGAGGTAGTTGGCGGGAAGAAAGCAAGATGACAAAGGAGGGAGGGGAAGAGAAACTGATGATAGATAGAGGTGCAGAGAATGTAATTGAGAAAGTGAGCGAGGAAAGATGGAGAATAAGTGATGATAGAACGACAGCTGCTGGGCCTCCTAGGTTAAGATCTAGGAGATCTAGGAGCTCAGAGCTAGGGCCTCGGAACTAGGGCTCGGATTCCCTTTCTTCTTCTTCTTCTTCTTCTTCTTCTTCTTCTTCTTCTTCTTCTTCTTCTTCTTCTACTTCTTCTTCTTCTTGTTCTTCTTCTTCTTCTTCTTCTTCTTCTTCTTCTTCTTCTTCTTCTTCTTCTTCTTCTTCTTCCCTATATTTCCCTTCTGCTTTCTTCCCTTTTCCTGTCTTTTCAGCTCGTGTCGCCCCCGTGTCGTTTTCGTATTTTGAGCAAGCTGTTGAAGAATTGTAAAGTTCATCCTAATCATAGAAGTTGCGCTTCGAGAGAGTTTAATTCGATACCCTTTGAAGAACCTTCTCTTGTACTTTCATGTTCAATTTGCTGTTTGAAGAAAACGTGAACTTCAAGTCCTAAATTGGTACTTCCTAGGCAAAATAATAACTAGTGGCACTTATTATGTTTGCAGAACATTTAAAATTTTGCTATTCTTTGATACTTTTTTTTTAGAAATCCACCTTCAAATCTGCCCATTAATTATCTCGTTGTTTGCAGATTTCGGTTCAACTTGTTGTGTGCGTTGTCATTTGCATTTGCCACATTCCTCTTCGCGAGACTCACTCGTACTTGACTTTATTGCCTTTGCCTTTGCCATTGCGATTCTTTCAGCAGTACTTTCAACTCGCAGCAATCATTAGTTCCTCTTTTCTTCTCTACTCTATGACTTTGTTATTATCTCTTCATCTCTTCATTCCTTTCTACTTTTCGCCTTCTTCCCTTTATTTACGCACTCTCTTTGCTTCTTCTTCTGGTGGTGGCATGCAACGAACACTGCTCGAGTGGAAGGGGGAGGGCATCATCAGGCAGAAAGGAGGAAAAGAGGAATCAAGGTGGAAGGGGAGAGAGTTCTTGAGAAAGTGACGGACGAAAGAAGTCTGAATTTCGCGAGTCTGTCAGAAAATGGCTGTGTTTTGCAATATATTCATTTCCTAAACTTTTCTTTATTTCTCAAGGTTTGGATCTGATTTTAAATCCATATCCATAAATGTATCAAATTTGGATGACAATTCTGTCTGAATCTGGATCAGTATTCTTCACTTCTCTTCCAGATCACTTCTTCCTCTTCCCGCTCCCCACCCACTCTTTAATTTTGCTTCATTTTTCTAGCCTCAGATCATTCATTGCCGTTGCAGAACTCTGAGGCAAATTGTTTACCCTCGCAAATTAATTTATAAGAACCTCGAAAATTTCACTCTCAAAATCATAGGTTATTTTTCTTTCATTGAAACAGGTTAGTCAAGATTCCTTTCAAGGTTATTTCAACTTCATACAATTTTCTCTATTTTGCCTCAAAATATCCTTTTTTCTTTTTGATTTTCAATTCCAGAAATTTCAGCTAATGCCTTCATCAGATTCCTTATTTCTTTCGAACTCATTAACCTCTTTTCTCCACTCACCCAAATCTCAGACTAATGTCGCTTTGTGCGGGTGATTCTAGAAAAGTCACTCTTTGACTTGGACTACGAAAATATTAGATTCAGAGAGAGCTTTTGGGAAGTAGCTATAAACAAATTTCATTCAGTTGAAAATAGATTTGAAATAACATCTGTATGCTCTGAAAGCAGGAATGAGTTATATTTACTCGTCTCATTAAAATTTAAAGAATTACTCGTTTCAAAGAAAATCTTGATCACTCTTCCTACAAGTACTAAGTTACGATGTTTATCAGAAGTTTTTGTAGGGTTATTCAGAATTTTGAAATACGTTTGCTAAATTCATTGAAAACACTTGAAATCGATCTTTCTAGAAAGCAGATAGACCTGATAGATATCACTCTTCAAATCTCTCTCCAATCGCTGCAGGAAGTCTTCTTTGGCACGCGCGCCTCTCACTTGGCGCCCTTTTCTAATGACCCTTTGTCTCATTCCTCTCCTCCTCTCTTCCCCATTTCTGTTTCTGGCTATTTTCACACCTCCTTCATTCACAAATCTGTTTATTCGTTCTTCAAATATACCTGATTTTTGATTATATTTTTTCACATATAAGTAATTATGAAAGATTTTCAGTCTTCTTGAAAATTGATCACGTCTACTCACCACCATTCATTTTGAGTGTTCGTCCAATTTTCCAGTTATTTTCATAGTTATTCTACTACCTTGGTAAAATTTTTTTACATCTATTTAGCATATTTAATAACCCGTTATTTCACTAAGCTCTAGTGTAAATTATTATTCAGCTCACAAAGAATTCAAAAAATAATAATTTACCGAATCACCCATAAATAAATTTCCGCTCTATTCTACGCCTTGAGTAAATAATAATGAATGCCCATTTTCCCAGTACGTTTTCTTTTATTCTTCCAAATGCCATGAGTAATAAACCGATTCGTGCTGAGAGAAAAAGTGAATAATTGCGAAAATGGCATTGAATGGATATTTCTCTGAATTCTCTGGTCATTAGGTGAGAATATTGCAAGGATCATACAAGTTATGATGAAAGATCAGCGTTTCTCATTTTGCGAATTTTTAGAAAATAGTTGGTTCACGAGTTAAAGAGTCTGTCCTAAAATCACTTCCTCTCATTCGATTTTCTCGACCTCCAACAATTTTGAACTCGGCTATTTATTTCTCTATGAGCCGATAGGCTATACTCTGCTCATTTTGATGAGCTATTCTGAACGAAAGATTGACAGTCATTTTACTTCGCACCTTCCTTGAGAAAATTCATCCTTACCTGATCATTAATCATGTCACATCTATAGATCTGAATATATCACATCCAGACATTTCGTGACTGGGATGACTAGATAATTTGTCGTGTATAAGTTTTATCAAAGTGCAAATTTAAAGGCTAGTTTCACAGAATCGTTATGATATTTATTTTTGGATGGTACTTTCAAATTTTCACTTGTTTATCACGCTCTAAATTTTGGACACAGTTCTGACAGTAAAAAAATTTGGAATACAGCATCATTCTATTCTGCTAGAGTATTTTTCTTTCTTCCAACACCTTTACAACTTCTCTTTCATTTCCTCTAATCTCATACTATTTCTTCAGGTCTTAATTTATGCGTTTGTACCGTTCTGGCTATGCTCTTTCCGTCTTAACATCTGCCCAATTCTCTCTATTTTGCATCCTTCCCTCGCAGATGGCTAGCTACATCTGGCCCTCGGTCCTTATTTTATCCATCTATCCTTTTCCTTCGATTCCCTCCCCTTCCAATTCCATTCACTCACTTTCCACTACTCCTTCACTAGCGTGTGGGTCACGCCAACCCCACATTTTGTCCAACTACTTCTCACTCAATTTCAGACACTTTTACTACTAGAGCCAAAAATATCTCACTCTTACCATTTTGCCAGCTTTTTCCTGAATTATAATTAGTGAAAGTACCAAAACGGATCAGACCATGCTATTGTTTGTTGTATTTTAATTTCTCTACAATACTCATTGAGCAGGGTTCTTACCATATTTTTGCGCATTTACTACTTTTGATCATAAGTATCTCGTCTGTAGCATTTTTTTGCTGAAAAATGTTCCATTGTTGAAAATATTCGATGAATAAAATAATACTTATCTTGCTTCCGACGTAGGCAATAGCTTTGTGGCTTCATCTTTCTGCAATACTTTCTTTTTTTTAACATTACTTCTGTCTGCCAAAATAATGCTCACGTAATTATGATCACATTACACGTAAAAATAGTCTACTTTATTTTAACACAATCTAGTTTCGCGTTAATCTCGCTCCTACAAAACTTAGCCTCAATTTTCGGAAATCTTTTCAATTTCAGTTTTTATCACGAGAAAACGCCTAGTGCCGGGAGGAGGGATTTTACGCAATCAAATCGGATTTCTAATCCGCTAATGTGTTCTTCTCGCCTTCGGTGTTTCTTACCTTCTCACTTACTACACTTCTTATCCATCTCGAATAGTTAATCTTAAAATCCATATTCTGTTAAATTTTCAATTTTCCGAAAATTCATTTTCAAAGTCTCAGTAGTTGTATTTTGGAACTTTCTTCTGCTTTTTGGATTCGTCTGGTGCAATTCACTCCTAAATTCTGTTTTTTATTCTAGCAGATCTAGTCTTTATGTCTTTCAGGCTCTGCTGTTTTCCAGGCATTTACTTCTTTGCCTAAGCCCAACTGGTTATATCATTTACTGAGATCTCTTGCAGCACATTCAGTATTCTTCTCCTCAGTCATTCGGCATTCAGCTCAACTCCCCCGAGGGTCCGTCTCTCGATTTTTTGCTGCGTCTCATTCCCTTCTTTCTGCTACTTTTTCCAACTCTAATCTTCTAAATTCTTGGGTTCTTCGTTTGTCAGTGTTTATTACAGAGTAAGCAGATCCATTAGGATAATCCCCCCTTTCCTTTGCCCTCCTTGCCTTTTCTCTGGCCGAAAGTAATTTCCGTTCTGCTAGTTTTGTGGTAAACATTTTCACTTTTAACAGACGAGTAAAACCACATTTGATTCCCTGTTTCATTTCATAACTCGCCTAACAATTTCGAAATTCCGAGAGTTCAGTTCTCCATGGATTTTCGTAAACATGTTTCCCGAAAAGACAGCGAATATTCACGATCTAGGAGCATTCTTGAAAGACTTTACGATTGGCGAAATCAAGTTGATTTAGTTACTTTTCGAATAATGTCAAGTTAATCTCCTGATATTTTGTCTGAATTCATCATTTCTATCTCGCTACGTTTCGATTTTGCGTCTTTATTGATCAAATAGTATAAATTCATGTCCAATTTTCAGCCTCAGAGTATGTGATCTGCTGTTGAGTCGTATGGCATCGTCCAGTGTCTGGTCTTCCATCTCCATCTCCATCTTCAGCATCAGAATCTCTGCGTCAGTGCAATCGACTTCTCTCAACCAACCTTTCATTATTCATCCATAATCCCAACTACACTATTCATCGCATAATTTCATCAATTCATCATTTGCATAATGGTGCTTTTCTCACCTCGTAAGGTGGGATAGATTTTCACGCTTTATAAATTCTAAATTATCAAAAATAATGTGGAAGTAACGGTGTTAAAAACTCAAAGTGGCATAATTTTTCAAGATTCGCTAATCATAAAAGTAAATGAATTCTCCTGAAAATTTAGAAAATGGCTAACAGAGATGTGTCGGGATTCTAGTTTTGATTTTAAAAGAAAAAAAACTTCTTCTGGAGATCTTTGAACATTATGGAAATTTAATTCCGATTACGAATTTTTCAAAATCGCAATTTCGAACATCACTGATGGATAGAGACTTTTATTTTAAGAAATAAAATTCGTAACCTGACGATTTTACGAGAAGAAAAACCAAAATTTCAGACATTTTGTGATTAACCGACTCTCTTTCTGTGATTGGAAACGACCCGAAACTGTGAAAGCTGTCAACTCGCTCCCCTTTTCTCGTATGAAGACCCTGGTAGATGAACGTGGATTTTGAGCTGCAAAATAACGACGTCGCAACGAATCGGCATAAGAAGATCCGATGAAATCAGCACCGTTGCCGAACTCTCCAGCAGTTTGCTCTCTTTATCCATAATCGCTTTCAAGGTTTCCTATGAGTTTTGCCCTTCAATTTTTAATGGAAATCTTAAACATGAAATCCCCACCCACCCCTCTTTTTCTTAACTTCAGTGATATGATTTGTGTGATCAAGTTGACATGTGTTTATTTCTAAATTCGTGTGATAGGCCGAACATTTTCTGGAACATTTTTGCAATTTCCTCGTTGTTTCATGTTTTCATTTCATTTAATTTTTCGAATTTCGACTGCCTCGGGATTTCATTCGATTTCTTGCCTCGGAATTCTTAGGCTTCTCGTACAAAATTATGATTTTCTTCTAAATTCGATTCCCTAGAAATTAGGCAGATCTGACGATTACGCAATAACTTACATATTCTGATGGTAAATTGTAATATTGCCGATAGTTTTTAGAGTAATTCGAAAATATCTTCAATGTTTACAAAGCCAAATTTTTACTGATTCACAAAAAATTCAAGACAATCTTGATATGTAAAATTGAATTGAAAAGGGATAAGGTCAAGTAACAATCTTTCTCAACACTATTTCATATCACGATGCCATGAAAATTTTTTTCAGATTACATTTTCTCATTCTTCATTCGCAGATTTTGTGGATATTGAAGATATTTTCCAGTAGATTGTTGCGAGGACAAGCTTTCGTCTCAAGTTTCTTGTCGTTTCCAGTGCAAGCCATTGTGATCAACCCCCACACAACCCTTTTTCGTCATTATTTTCATTTTCAAGCTTTCAATAAAATCATTTTTATTTTCAAAATCCTTGTATTTTCTATGTTACAAATTCTTCGTAGAAAGGCTCCTAATTTGAACGGCAGAGGTGTGTGATTATCATGTAAAATTGTGTTGAATACCTCGTTTCTACAAAATGTGTGAATCTAGAAAATTGAAACATTTCTAGACGATGATATAAAATATTGAAAAAAGCTATTAACAAGTTTGGCGATATTTATACGGCTAATATAAAAAGAGTAACATGGATAAAAATTTGTAAAGCATGTGCTTTTTACAAAGATTTAGAGCTTCCTCTTATTTACATCGAGGTTTTCAAGGAAGGCGTAGCATTTCTCGTAGACCATGAAGAGTGCCGCATTTGTGAGGAAACCATAGACGGAAAGAGCCAGTCCACCCCGGAAGAAGGTTCGCACGCCTTCCTCTCTGTAGACCTTCCGGAACAGTTCACGACCGTTTCTAAATTTGCTGAAATCAGAATAGGAACGCGAGTAAAATATCGACGAATTTTCTCTTGTTATGATGCTATTTTAGTTGAATTTTATCGCGGATCAGATTATTATTGAAAAGTTACTACATTTTAGCATAAATCTTCCAAATTTTGCTTATAAAAATGCTGAAAAGCATGATTTTTTTCTTTAAATTTTCAATTTCAGCAAACAGTTAGATCCCTTACTTGTTTCCAGCGTGAACAAGGACTCTGTTCTTGACGACCTCAAGAGGACAGACAGTGATCCAGCAGGCTACTCCTGCAGTGCCTCCGGCCAAGAACTGAAATTTTTTTTCTGTAAAGTTGTATTCTTATTTTCAAATTACTTGAGACATGGTCTCATTGACACTGTTGTCCTTGAGGAGCTTGAGACAGACTTCGTACAGAGGAATGTAGAAGAAGGAACTCACCGCCTCTCGGACTGTTACCATGTTGGCTCCCTGGAAAAAAACTCTTTATTTTTCTTCCAAATTGAATTTTTACCCTGTATAATCCACGGAATCCCTCAGTCTTCATCACGTGTCGAGCGCATTGCCACGGACCTTCGAAAGAGACCTTTCTCTTGATGCCTGATTTTATGGCATCGTTTTGAGCCTAAAGGTATTTTTGTGAGATGAAATTTTTGTACGATGAAAGGGGATTGTTTACAATTCTCTTGCGAAAACTTTCTTCGGAATACGCATACCTGAAGCTTGGTCTTGATGGCTTCGACCGGCACCATGACCGGCAGTTGGCACATTGTACCGCAGAAAGAAGCGAGCATGATCTAAAAATCCACCTTTTTATTTCGTGTATTGATTTCTTCATGATGATATCATTTTCATATCAATTGGGAAATTTTCTCTGAATATGTTCGAGGTACAACGTTAACGACCCATTTCGAGAATGTGACATGTCACGCCAGTAGAGTGCATTGATTTGCTTTTCCCTTCAGTGCAGATGGGCTTCTTATCATTTTAATTACAAATTTAATTACTCGTAAACATTTCGCATCGTGTGGACAGCACAAAATGAAAAATTCATTGCGATATTCGTTGCATTTCAAAAATCATTACTGATCGGCCATAATGCCAAAAACAAGGAAACATTTTGCGACCTTATGAGTTAAAAGAACTGACGTCACTTCATCACGAAACATGCATTTGATTAGAACTTTATGATAGAAATAAAGAAGAACGTGGTAAGAAAAGACCAGAACTGGCATTCCGATGAGATTCAAATCGAATTACAAGAATAGCTTTTACCTCTGACATGGGAAGATCTTTCGAGCGCACATTCGCCTCATTCGGATGGAGCAGTTTGAGCGTCAGACCATACCCCGCGAAGAGCAGCGAGTTTACGGCGCCCGCAGAGACGAACGGGAGGAACATGCCACGGTACAGGCCTGCGATCTGAAAATCAATTCGTTCCCTCATGGATGTTTCTGGACACTCCAACCGATTCCTGCTTGACGGTCTTGCTGATGCAGTCGAACATGCCGTTGTAGCCGGCCACCGTCTGGAGACGGGTCTTTACGGTGTCGAAAGGATGACCTGCGAGAAGACCGACTCCACCTGAAAATCGATGGAACGTCAGGTTGATTGTAATTTTCTACGTCAAATTTTGTCATATGAAACTTGCTTTTAGCATCAAAACTTCGACAAATTGGTAGTCAAAGGATGAAAACTTGCAGCAAATTGATAAGAAGATCAGGTTTTCGAATTTTTGCTAATTATTTTCTGAGACATTTATATCTCTTTCTAAATGCAGGGTTTTTTTTTCATTTTATCACAACTTTTCGTTCCTTTATTGAACTGACCTGAAACCCATCCAGCGACAAAGTCGGTAGCAGCCATTGTTGTCGTTGCGTCTGTTTACTAGTACAAGTCTGACTTCGTATCGATTGATTACTGATCCGATTCTTGGTTTTAGGCGGGAACTCAGCTACCATCAAGTAGTTGGCTTTGGTCGACGATCGCCTGAAATTCTCGTCTTTCTTAGGGTAATTCAAGGAAATCTTGCCTGTAGCCTGCCAGCGCGTCCCCTTGTACTATAAGGAGTTGAAGTAGAAGGTTTGGGATGAGAAAGAGTTTGAAGCTCTGAAATATTTAGATTACGATTTTCACTCGTCACCATTCTGATGATTCATCAATGCCCGGGGATCCACTAACGAATGAGAAGCTGGAAAAATGAAAGCCAGGATCAGATTTGGACGAAAAACGGCATAACTCGCGAATTGAGTTCAGTTTATCTTGAAGCAAGAAATAAGCATTACTCGAGCTACAGTAAGGTTCATGCACTATATATAGTCTAATTCCTATATCCTAATTTACTTGCAAGCAAACTGTTGATAAATGATAAGAGCCAGTTTTAGCCGAAGCTATCCCCTTTACCGACCCGCCTCATTTTATACACCTACAGTCATTAAAGTATTTATCAATTACCAACCACGACGAAGCTAGATTAAAGATTCGCAAAGATAAAAAGAAAACGGAAATATCAATAGCGAGAGAAAAATTATAGATTGTGCGCTAGAGAGTCGCGATTTTATGTGCATGATCATTGAAGACAGTCTGATAAACAGAATTGTCTGTGCCCTCCAATTTTGCCTTATCCATGCTTGATTTTTGCATTCTTTAATGGTACCTGATTGTGCATATTGAAAATGCCCATAAAATAGAGCTCTCCTAATTTCCTATGATCACTAATTTTTTCGCCTTCTTTATCTACAGTATCTCATCCTTGGGAATGTTTGCTTTCTATCTCTAATGGTCTCTAAACGTCTCTTTTTCTTTGATCCTTTTATCTCTTCCTCTCTCGCTAATTTTTATTCGTTCTGGACCCTTCTATGACAAAATCACATGGCTCATTACAATAATAAAGAATGCAAAACGAATCGTTAATGCTCCGTATTCGAAGGACCAAATCATGGGAGCGGGCTTCGAATTTAACGACCTCGTGCGTACTAAAGTTGCTGGAGCATTTTCAAAAATGTTCCCTCATTATAAGCAACTTTAAATGTCAGGATACGATGGTGAATCTGTGGGCGTAAACAAACTATCATGTCGTAAAATTTTACTTTCTAACACATAATCTTGAAATTCTACAAATTCTTTGCTCATTAGTCAGTACGAAGATATTTGTGGGAAATGAAAAAAATATGAAAAAGCGGAAGTTAATCGAAAAGCTTCAGAGATCGAATTTTGTTCGAATAATGCTGAGCCTAAACAAGATAAATGAATAATTTTAGTGCATTTTGATTAGTCATACTTAATTTCAGAGATTTCTGGCCATAATTATAAATAACAAATGCTATGACGTTTATTTTATTGCAATAGTTCAAGACTTATCATCCGACATTTATTCAAGTTCAAACTATGATAATGATATTGCGACTTGACATTCACTGCTCGAGTTCAGGGTTCAATTCTGAGGTAAGGAAAAATAATAAAGAAATAAAATGTTATCAACGAGTTTTCTGAGGCACATTTTTGGGTGCACAAGCAACACATGCGGCCCAGTACATAGAGAGCACGAAGCTCTAAATTTTAGTACGATAAAATCGAATCAGGCTTTGATTTGAAGTTCTCTTCAACTTTTCCCTTTGCATGACCAGCGAAAAGCCTGATAGGCAATTTTATGGATCATCTGGCCGGTAATTAAACCGTCTAGTTCCCATCGTTAAATCGTCCGAAATGGCTTTTCGCAAAAAAGCCATTAACGATAACCAAGAAATCAACTATTTGCTGACAAGTAATAATTCGGATTTATTTATTTTCGTGAAATTTGATATGAAACTTGTCCGATAGAATCAGAATAACAATTGTTGTGGTTCGTGAATATAATTTTGCCTTAAGCGGAAGACTAGCTTCAGCACCAGTAGACTTTGAATTTAGCGAAAGTTTTCTTAAAGAAAATGAAATTTTATTCGACTCAGTAAGCGAAATATTCATCAAAATGCAGATGGTTTGTAACGGGCGTAAACTGTTTGCCCAACGTGAATGTAGCCCTAAATTTTCCTACATTTTCACTTTTTAACATTTTCTTACCTCGCTATTCAATCCAGTTTGAACGCCAAATACTGGTGAATCTTTGAAACGATCACGCATTTTTCCTTCTGGAGCTAGTCGGAATCTGAAAATGTCCTTTCATTCTCACAAACTTGCTGCTTTCTCACTCTCTTAACGCCTTCAGCGGTTGCATGTTCGGATTCTTAATGCCAGTATCAGGATCGACTGTTGTGACAACACATCTGAAATAGCATGTGAAATCAGATTCTTCTTACGATTATCATGATTATTTTCTGTTCGGCAGACGAGATCACCTCGTGCAAGGTCGATAGCAAATCATCTTGGCTTCACCAATTCGGATTTCAGCCCACTTATCTTCATCCCAAGGCGGACAGCCTTCAACAGCTATCACTGGGCGAAAATTCCTAATCGTTACCTGAATAGGTAACGATTTTTTTTCCTTATTTTTTTTCGACAATTACTGGTTCATCCAATCGTTTGTTCAATTCATCAAGTGAGCTCATCGTCGTGACCAAGTAGGGGGAGAAATCGTAATAGGGAATCTAAAATAAATATATATCAAATTGCATGAGTCTAAATTTCTAGAGATACATCGTCCTTTCGCTTCGGAACAGGATTATTCCAATACGCATCCTCAGATTCGAAATATCGTTCAGTGTAAAGTCCATATTTGAACATGTGCAGTCGAGTGTCTAGAATCTTGAATTTCATCCATTTATCAGCGAAGAAAAGCGCTATGTAATTTCAATTCCACCAAAATAGTTAGAAAACAAATTCGATTTCGAATTTTTCAAATTCATTCTGGTCATGATCGTCAAAAATACTTGGTTCTTTGATATAATCAGACAACAATTTCGCCACTTCTTCACCACAATCCAAACCATCTGTTCGCTTGTTATTATGGAGGCTTGAAAATATAATTTCTAGAAATAAAAGAACAAACACTAACTATGCAACCCGGACATCATTCTTCCTCTTGACCTCTTCCAAATTTATATCCACTGATTTCTTATCAGGAAACGTCAACGTCAAGATTCCATTTTCAATTTTATTCCTGATCAGAATCAGTTCAGGTTTTTGACGATCAGTGTAAAATCTAAATTATTTGAATAGTTTGCTTATATTTCCTCGATTTTCTGACTTTCCCGTATTATTATCGACTACAAGAAAATGTCTATCTACAAGCTCTCCAGCTTTCGGTCCAAGAGGGGTGCATTTGAAAGAAAATACCTAAATTTTATATAGAATTCTTGGTCCCTCGTTTTCAAATAATATTTTCTCTTTCGAAATTCGATTTTTAGTTGACGCGTACTTATGCTCGATATTAGTTTTCTGTTCAGCATCTGCCGCAAAATGTTTTATGATGCTTCTAGAAAGTCGACATTTAATATATTTATTGCTTTTATAAATCTAAATCGATCGATTTTTCAAAGGAAATTTCAAAATCGACGGACATTTCGACGTTTTAAAACATAGATGAACAGACAAAAGACACCAATATCAAGAATAAGTGAAATTTTCAATATTTAATAACCATTTTTAAAATCAAACCTCAGTTCCTCTGCACGCTTTAATAGGATAGATAAATAGATGTTTGACTCTTCCTATCGGCACAAATTGATCATCGTCGTTTTTATAACAGTCATAGATTTTCTTCAATGTCTAAAATTTCCAAAATTGTTTAATAATCTGGGCTCGTACTAAAGTCCCTCCTCGCGTGAACTAAGCCAGTTTACACGAGGGGAATTTAGTGCGATCCCTGAACATCAACATGCTTTGTAGGCTAGATACGATCCACCAATCAGCAACAAGATATTTTTCTTCCTATCATCAAGCTGCAAGAAGGTCATCTGAAATGAAATTTGAAAAATCAAATGCATGAAAAATGTTTAGAAATCGACAACAAAAACATAGCCAATTTCCTAAGAAAATCATTCGAAAAATGGACAATTTATATTCGGGACAATAATCACCCAAAATGGCGTAAATTTGTTTGAAAATTGTGAAAATTTGCGGAGCAAAAGTCGTCTTTGAGTTGCAAACAGATCAATTTCCTAATGTTTGGTCCGATTGCAGCACGTTTTATCATTTCTCTTCTTTTCACTATTTCATTGCTTTGCTTCTTACTTTCTCTTCTTTGTCAGTTGATCATTCTCAACTGATGACCCTATCGATTGATTATCAAAGCAACACATTTAACATTTGGTGTAGTTTTTGTTATCTTTGAAATGGATTAAAGCACAGATAGACATCAAGAAATGCAAAACAATGATAATTTAGCGATAAGAAAATCATACTATATACTGAATTTTAAGGTATAAAAAGAGTGAAAACTCAAAAGCATGCAAACAGAAAAATAATGCATGCAAATTTAAAACGGCCGAACGCGTGTTCACGTATTGAATTTGTTTTTACCTACTTTGTTATAGGTAAAATGTGTATGGGAAGACTTTTATTGTCCATTGTAAAAAAAACTTGACAGTCGTAGTGCCCTTCGCACAAGGGGGCGGTGCGAACAGCACGCTTCCCGCTCGCGTCGCAGCATGCACTGAGTTTCATTATTCAAACTAGATTTTCACTTTCATTTTTTTTGACATTTTCATTCGTGATTCTTATAATCATTCGGTAATTATCGATAATTAGAGCCAATTGCTTGTAGGTGATTCAATAAATAACCACTTTTCATTTATTTTTTTCGTATTTTGCATTGATTTTAAAAAAATTATTTTTTAAATAGATTTTTCAATTTTTTCTTCGAAATTGTGATAATTAACGATAATTAGGACATAATTACGAATGCAAACTTTAGTTTTGTCTTATTTCGTGATTTTTTTCAAAATCGTTTCAATAAAATGACTTCTTGAGCATAATTTTTCAGCAAAATGTTCGTAATTATGTTCTACTTATCGATAATTACCGGATAATTATAAAAATCCCAAATGAAAACGTCGAAAAAATAAATGAAAGTAAAAATCTAGTTTGAATAATGAAACTCAGTGCATGCCGCGACGCGAGCGGGAAGCGTGCTGTTCGCACCGCCCCCCTGTGCGAAGGGCACTACGACTGTCAAGTTTTTTTTACAATGGACAATACAAAAGGTTTAAAAATATTCAAAGAAGGGAAGGAAGGAGCACAGCTGCGCTGTAAGACGAATGAAAAACTGTTGGGAGAGTAAAAGCTATAAAAGCTGTATGACTGTGCAGCTGATGTAGAAATGACAAGATTCAAATAGGTTTATGGATTCCAACAGTTGCTCGAACCTATATGCACTTCAGTCACTCGTTTCCCTACGCATTCTAGAAAAGTGAGCATGCATTCACGCATAGAATAGTGCAGTTGGATATGAGTTTTCTTTTTATTTTAGCTTATTTAAAATTAATTTCGAAGTTACTAGACACTCCAAAGGATAAATTTCGAATATTTTCCAAATTACTATGTAGAAGTTTAATAGGCTAATTGTATTTTCACTATGATCAAGGCTTTACATGGGATAAAATGATCGTTTATTAAAATTCAGAATATCAGAAGCAAATTATTGAATATCAATGATGAAATTGCAGTGGGACTATATAAAAAAAGAAAATGAACAAATTTTTTAATTTATCAAAAGATGAAAAGGAAAGTAGATAAGGTAGATAAGAATTCAAGAAAAGAGAGCATATGACGCGTTATTTGTAAGCATAGAGTTGATCAGCAAATAAACTGATACCCAGTTTAGCCTATTTTACGGCAGATTTGGATACCAGCTAAAATTTGCCACATACAAATAACGTGTCATATGTAGCATGGAGAAGCAGAATTGTTTATGAGTGGCAAAGAAGTGTCCGGCTCATATACTGGGGGTAGGTTGCAATAACTTTCTGACGACCGCCCTCATTAGGTCTGATGATAAGGAATCTGCAAATTTAGAAAATTCTTTACAACTGAAAAGAAAGGAGTCTAGAAAAGTTTCCATATCGTAACTAAGTTAAATTTCTTAGAAACTGATAAAATTCAAGAAATTTACAATAGAAAATATCATGATGAAGAGGTATTTTAATTTTCTGTCCGAAGAATCAGTCAGAATCAGATGAAGATGAAAACAAGTCAGAGATGATTATTACTCGCTTCTTTTCGCTCTTCGCCCTTTGCTTCTGAAAATAATAATCTTTGACAATTAATAAAGGCAATACGCAGTACGGGAGAAGTAGTACAGACGTAAATAAAGGTTACGGCAAAAGCTAATGAATTTTGTGCATTTAGAAATTCACGAAATAGCTTAGTATTGTTTGTTGTGCTACTTTTATCGGCTGTATTAGCTTTACCGTACTATGTATTATTTTTATTAATTACCATAATCTTTCACTTCTTTCTTTTCGTATTTTTGGGGGTCTCCAATATCAGCTGTCATTCCGCCTTTGTTCATGCTGAAATATTTTCTTTTATCTTTGAAATTTTATTTTCCAATTAATATTTTGCAGAAAAGATTGTGAAATGTACAAGTTTTACTATTACTCTTTTCTATCTGTCTGCAAAAGGACTCGATCCCAGTTTCTGAGAATTGAGAAATAGCGTATAAATATGATGCAATCTGATATTGATTGATCAAGATAGGATCAAAGTTTGGCTTAATGAAAGTTGTTTTGCCGTTTTACCTGTTGCGATAGTTTTCAAAATATTCTGAAAGGTGTCCTCATTTAGGCTTCATATTTTACTGGTGTGATAGGGACTTGCTGAGGTGGACACTGAAATTTCCGAGTCATTGACTGAAGGATTATCTCGAAAAAAAGATTATCTCTATGGGGATTATTTACAAATCATTCAAGTTAATGTTTTTCACTGTTCTTGGAAAATAAATAACTTGGCGCTTTCGTCGATTTAAAAATACAGTAAGATTTTCGTCATACGTTTTAGAATAGCAGTATTTTCAGATATGAAAATGCATTCGAGATAGTCTAGTTTTTTACCTTTTTATACAAAATATATATAGTAGAGGTAATCTCTTCAATCATAATAATAATAATCATAGTTCAAAGTACGATGATTTAGACATCGAATAATGTTCGATTTAGACGAACAAATTAGTTGAGATGCGATATCTGAAATTAAAAATAATGAAAATGTTCAAAAAGACTTGTTTTTCAAACGATTTGAAAGAGAACAGCAAAATGAACGGTTTTCGAGAGAAAAGGATACGGAAATGGCAAAAGTGCACTTTTTATCTAGCAAAGAAAGATTGGGCCAGCGAAATAATGCAAGGAGATACGCTGTATTATATCGATTTACGCGGCCTGCCAATACGAGTATAAACATAGAGGGAAACAGATGCCAAGTTGTGGCTTCTTTGCGCTCTCTCTCCCTTCCCTACTATTTCAGTTTTTCTCCTCGCTCTCTGCGCACTATTTCTCTCCTTTGCCTGCTGGAAGGGAGGAAAGAAAAGAGGAAGAAAGAAAGAATTTTCCAATAAAAGATTAATTAATTTGATACAATTAAGCCTTAATTATCCCAGATAATTGCCTGATTATGTAATTATTCATTTTTCACCAAAACTTCGGTAAAATTGACGATAAAATTTTAAAATATCACGAGAATTTGACGAAATAAGACAAAAATTGATCGAGAGAATTGGCCAAAATCAATAAGCTAAACGAAAAAATTTTTTAATTCGACACCGGTAATTAACATGAGTGTAGGTCGTTTGTGCGCGGCTATTTTGTTCCGATTTGTTTTTTGCATAAAACCATTTTATCAGGTTTTATCGTCGAGCTAGATGGTGCTATTCGAGACATATTGGGTTTGAAGGGTATTTCCTTTCAAAATTTTCTGCTTCAAACTACCACGTTTCGACCAAAAACGCATTTTTACAAGAGAGCAGAGCTTGGAAATCTTATTTAGTTTCAAGCCTTGTCAATTCCACGTCACTGAAAATACTTAATCGATATGTCAGCGACAAACATAAATTCGATCAAAAAGCGGTCATTTTTATGATTTCAAGCTAATAATGTTAATATAAATTTATTTCGACACTGGTTTATTAAAATAGAGCGTATAAAAGTGCATTGGGTTAGACGTGTCGCAGGACTGATATGTTCCTTCTGCTTTCATTCTAAATACCTTCAGGTATCGAGTTGAACATGTACAAACTCGTCGCTCTCGTCGCCCTCGTTGCCATTGTGTCTGCTGACCCCAACCAGTATAACCTCCGTTCTCCTCAGTACAAGAAGATGGGCAAATGTGTTCTGAATCAGAGTCCATTCAATTTCTTCACGTCTAGCAGGAACTGGTGCAGAACCAAGGATTTCCTCGAATCGTCATCCAAGTAAGATATAATTTCTCTTTAATTTTAAGGGAAATTATAGTTTCCCTTCTCAAATTCAAAAATTAAAACATTTAGTGGGGAAAGACCAGCCACCGATGCAATCGATAGATGCTGCCAGCTGCGTGAAAAGTAAAATTGCTAAAATTGGCCAAATTAATCAAATATGGTAATGTGGAAACCTTGCAACCTCTCAACTTTAGGGGAAAGTCGTGAGAATGAGACCGCGTTTCTCAGCTTTCTCCTAACGCTGCATACCCATTTAATTCGGCCTTTCTGAGGTTGCGAGCTGTCCAATACACATCAAATATGGGAAATTTGATTATTTAAATTTTCAATATTTTAGATGCTTTTAGATGCATTCACGATGCCATCGATAACGTTCAGTGCAGTAGGGTCTCATACCACACAGGTACGACATTCAGTAATGATTCATTCTGGGCTAAAATGTAGGAGTTGCTTACATTTTAAATTCTAAATCCCGAGACAAATTCATCGAAAGTTTAAAAATAATCCTGATATGAGTATGATTACAGATGTCTGGAAGTTCAACTGCGACTCTGAAATTTCGAAGGCTACTTGTGATAGTGGTGAATAAGATTTTATCATAAATTAAAGGAAATATTCAATTTAACACTAGCTAAATTACATATGCTTGGGTTAATTACAGTCAAACAAATTATGCCATACTGAAATACTTTAATAGCCACTTTTTTAAATCTCATAATTACTGTAATCAGATCTGACTGGATGCAACAAGATCTCATGCAATTGCGAATTGGCGGTAATTTTCACTGATGGATTCGAAATTATATCTGTAAAATTTAGGAGTTCAAGTGTATCAAGCAGGCTCTTATCAGCAACCGTTTCTCCATTTTCGGAAGCAATCTCGGATAATAATCATCTTCATTCCTACCTAAAATTGATTATTTTAGCATTTTCTCAGTAAATAATTTTTGTCGATTTAAAAACTTGAAATTTTATACAAATAAAGGTAAATTTAAGAAATCTCTTCAGTTTTCTTCTCTGTAATTCATTAAACTTTTTTAACGAAATGGAAATGACTTTTTCGACAATTAGTTATGGAAAAGTATACAAGTGAAGTTCAAAGTTTGGAGACAAACACGACTTTTAGAGACGATTATTCACCAAACCATCTTGAATTGATTTAGCCGAAATTTAGCATGCGTTCGGGTGATATCAAGCCACTATTGTGCACAAGATTTTATCCAAATCGCTTCAAGATAATTTGATAGATTGTCGTGTTTAAATCATGTTTGTGTTCAAACTTCCGGCCGCTGGCTGTATTATCGTTTTCATAAAATGTTTGAAGGAGGACATCGTGACAAAATGTGCGGATTTCGCTGGAGTGGATGAAAAGCTATTCGAAGACTGTAGCAGTCTTCATCTCTACCGAGTTAAGGCTAGCAAATAGGAACCAGTCATTCAACACAGGTTGATAAACATTGTTATTGTTGACTAATTTAAAATGAGTTAAAATGAATAAATCGTTAATGAGTAGTCATGAGAAGGGATATTTTAGATTCTTGAACCCCCATTTATGCTCGATTTTTTCCATCCTAAATCAGTAGCGATTACACAAAATATCATAAAATGCAGACTTTGCAAATTTGTATTCTTTTCAAGCTTAGGGAGGACGACCTTAAAAAACCTTTGCGACCTGTCGCCTATAATATTTCACGTACAATTTTGTATTACTAACCTAAAATTTGTACTAATTTTCGCTACGTGGGCTCAGTCATAACGATAGCTTCGCTCGTGCGACCTACCCCTCGTATATTTTCTGTCTGACGAAAGTGTTCCTTAGGTATGACTCTTTTAACCAATTATACACATTAGTCTGGAATGAAAATGAGCAATGTCTGAAGTCTTTTCGATGTAATTATACTCCTATGGTGAGTTGTAGAAAATAGTCTGATAGTGACAAAAACAAAGCGAGAAAATGGCTTCGGAATATTTCCTTATCAACTCATCCTTTACAGTAATCTAAATCTGAATATAATCTCTTTTGCATTATCTCGTATTTTTCACAGAAACATTTGAAAGAAACAATGGGCTTGTAAATAATTGATAGTAGTAATAGGTATAAAAGGAAGATACTTATCAGATATAAGAAATCCTGGATTAATCTGTCTTTTGAGTTCAAATACTGACAAGTTAGACCATTTATCAAATCTATAAGGTTACTGTATTCTTGTTTTTCTAAATGGAAGCCTATCTGACTGCTGGAGGCTCACAAAATCTACCTCTTTACAACTGCAGGTTAGTCTTACTAGGGAAGTACCCAAACGTAACCTCGGCTTTGGAATAAGAGTTATATCATCGAATTCGTCTCGTCGAAATATGTAATTCATTTTTGCCTAATGCTAATCTCATAATAAGCTTTTCAATCGTGTATAACTTGATCGGAAAGTCGAGGTTATTGTACCAACTTCCCTAGTTAGAAAGAGATATAATTATCCTATCCAAAAGCCTTTAGCAACTTTACATCGGAAGAGTGGACAGCGAGATATGGAGTGAAACATCCCGTGCATGGAGCATATTCAATCATTTTGGGCACTATCTCTTTGGTAGAATTACTGTAGTTTTTGCAATACAAAAATACTCTCCTAGATCTGCTACATTCCGTGCATTTTCGCGATGTGCTCGAAGGATCTGATCAGACATTCCTGCTATAAAATAATGCTATGCCTCGCATTCAGCGATATTATTGGAATTTGTATGATATTCGAAACTTTAGAGAAAACTAATACCAACTTTAGTCATTGGCTGTATTTTCCATGGCTATTTTATGATTCGTGGCTATGTTTTCTGTTCAATACCAGAAATCGATTACATTCACGGTTGTGGAGTGATGGGTTCTTGGTGTACAGAATCTGCACTCTGCTTTACTTTGGCTGTGAATCGTGTTCTTGAAATTTGCTATCCGCGACTTGCAAAAAGAATCTTCTCTGGGTAAGTTTTATTAGTGTCAGAAGATGTTGCTTTGGCTAATTATTTCATGGTCACGACTATTTAGGTTGATAGAATCTTGATAAAAGAAAACTACGAAGTTGGCTATTATTCGAAAGCCTAATAAATTACACATAGCCAACGATTTTATCAACTCTAGTCGATTTCGTCCAATCTATCAGCATTCATTTGCTCAGCAACAATTTTAAAGTTGATTTTCAGATCTAAAACCTATCTCGTTTTGATGATCCCTCTGACTTATGGCTTGATTGCATACATCATCCCTCCACCAGCCCTCTTCAATTCAGCCAAAAGTGGCGATTTCTACGATCCTGGAATTTTCGACAACATTTCGGATCTGGTGAATTTCCGACTCAAATATCATTGTCTTCAGTGATAAGTCTAATTTCAGTACCAAAGTTCATATCAGCGTGTGAACAATTCATTTTTCGGTCTGGGAAATTCAGCCCTTTATATGCTTTTATGTGTGGTTTTTTATCAAAAATTCAAGGAATACCTTAGAAAGTTCAATAACAAAATGGGCGTTCATGTAAGATTTATTCCAGAGATTTGGAAAAAGCATAACTGTATTTATAATGTGGAAAGATAACATGGCGAAATTACTTTGGTTAGAGTCTCCAAGTTTCGCCTCCTTGCAGAAATGCGATAGTTTGAAATAAAAAATTTGGGAAGGAAGTAACCTTCAAATCCCGAATGTCTCAAAAACCCTATTTTGATCGACGATAAACTTGATAAAATGATTCGGTGCAAAAAATCAAGACAAAATAGCCGCACAAGCAATATTTCGTTTGCGAAGATGTGTTCATTTTGGGTGACAGGTTGTGATTTTTTTACCTAGAAAATGTGTTTATTTTTTCTTTACGAAAATCTTATTACATTCCCGATGACATTTCTGCACAGAAATTTTGTTCAAAACATCATTTCGGCATATCTGCTGGAGACCTTAACTTTGGTAAAAAGGAATTTTCAAGATGATGGAAAATTTTCTCCATGTTATCAAAAACATTCATCCCTCAATTATCTTATCATATTTCTAACTAACCAGAAAGAAATTCAGACATTCATTCAAGCCACAATCATTTCAATTCTAAACGTATTTGTGGCATACATCTATGTGTTCATTCAATATTTCAACCTGAATCCGATTTGGGTTCATATCGGACATGCTGGATATCAATTGATCCACTGTGAGATTGCCATCCATTTAGAAATGACGATCAATGAATATTCCTAGGCTGTCCTGCCTTTGTCTACCTGCTGATGAATCGTAGCATTCGTGGGAGGATTCAGGCCACATTGTTCTGCAGAAAGGAAAATGGCGCCAAGGTCTCTGGACAGCCAAATCAAATTGGTTCAATCACAGCCTGACAAACAAACTTCCAACACTAATGAGCACAATTTCAATCAATATCACGCTGATATTCACCCAAAATAACTTTTATCTATAAAGAAATTATCTACAAATGCTAAACACTGACGATCGTTATTTACAGCAACAAAATTGTACATACATTTTTAAAATTTTGATGCATAATAAATAGAATTCCTGACTCAAATAAGTTTTAGTTGATCGAAGTCCGTGGACTATGATTCGACATTCCATAAATATACGCATTCACGTTAATACTCGCTACATTTGAAGTGGTTGCTTCCATTCTGATTGACTGATTCGATGACCTGAGACTGATTTGTGCAGTTTGTTGAGTCAATTCGCTCCCGATTTGATTGATGGTCGATTTGCCACACAATTTGCGTAGAATTTCCACTCTGCAGAAATTGTAAAAATGTGCAGACCTTAAAGTTTTGGGCACAGTCCTTTAAAAATGGCAGCGAGAAGAGAGGAGAAATAACATGGAAAAGCGCAGTGGCAAACAACGAGAAAAAGATGAGTTTTCACGCCTTTTTCTCGTTGTCTGCCACCACGCTTTTCCATGATATATTTCCCCTCTCTTCTTGCTGTCATGTTTAACAGGGCTGTGTCCAAAAATTTAAGGCCTGAAAATGCGTTGAGAATGGCAAAGTTCATTATACATGACAATTTGGATTCTTGACAACTTTGCGATATAAAAATTCGCAACAATAAACGAGATTCTAGAAAATTAATAATCTATCTCTCCTTAACCATATGTCGCAAAACTTCTACGTCAAAAAGTCACGAACAATCCAGTTGCCTTACACAGTGAATAATGATGACCTTATATCGCGAGAGAAAATGGCCAGCACGAATGGGGGAGAGATGTTCATTATGTCCATTATCCATATTTGCTTAAATGCAATTTGAGAATTAAAATCAATGATATCAAACAAACTCGCTCAAGCAGCCAATTATCAAAATTCTTGTCATTCCTTATGTACAAGGCGTAAATTCGAGCTATTTGCTGAATGCACATCAGCGAACAGGTCACGCATATGAATATCGCGTAGTAAAGAAGACTCTAAGATTTCAAATTCTTTGAACTAATAAATTTGTGAAAAAATCTTCGAATCGAGTATCGAAAACACAAATTTATGTCTTTCGGGTATCGTTGATTGAAGGAAAAGTCGATATTCATTCCGCGATTAGAAATCGAATTTAGGGAGCGAAATAGTGAATCGCGTAGAAGAGAAACGAAACGAATGGCGCAATTTTTGAATATTGACGTTCTCTCCAATCAATATAACGTATCTCGACCTTCAATTTTGTGTATATCCTTTTAAAATTCCCCTTTGCATTCTTGCAAAAAATAAAGATATTGTAGAAACAATATCTCGTCGCAGGAGAAAAATACCATAACCTATCTTTTCCCTGCAATTCAATCCCTTTGCCTTTGTGCTTGGCTAATGCGAAAGATGTCGAAATATTCATCCCAATTGCAAAAACCAAATATAATAGGCAAGAAATAGTCATAGTGCTACGAGATATCTAAACTATATAATTTTTATCGGAAGTTAACTTGCAGAACGGCTAACCAAGAATGGTACTGTAGCCAATTTGCCTATGAGGATGTTTCAATCCTCTGGGATGTGTTATTCATAGAGCACAAATGGCAGATAGCAATAAAGAACGAAAGAAATAAGGATTTGAAGCCCTATTGTTAGTTTTATAGTGTTAGGAGACCATATCTAAATTGAAATTAGACAATTGGGCGTTTTTCCTATCAGCCAACCTTCTTATGATTCGGTGGATACCGAATTGCTGTGTACCGATTAGCGGCAAGAGCTGTATTTCCTATTAGGTTAGCTTCGGTCACAACCTAAAAACGATTATCCCTCTTCTCATCAATTAGCTTCAATTACATATGCAAAGTTAGTGAAACTTCGAGTCATCCATGGATGCCCTGCCCGAGTTTTGCAGCTCCCACAAAGCCATGTGCTGATAACCCAACTATTGATTATGCCCAGTATATCAAATACTCCTGAAAATTAAGAAACTGCAGTCAATAGATTAACAAGGAATGTAAATAGTGTATTAATAACGGATCAGGCTCAAGATTATAGTGTCATCTCGCTAATTCTGATACCGAAAATTGGGCTAAAAATACTGACCGTGTACCTGATTCGAGGATAAGGCATTGAAGGTTTCGCCTTTCCATGCTTTGATGTTAAAGCGAATAATGACATGGGCAAATGTTTCATCAAAATACGTTAATTTTTTCGTTTGTCACTATTGCAATGTAAATGAAAGAGTCGAACTTCAGTGTTCTATCCTCGAATCCCTTATTAACACTTTACATTCTTTGGAAATTTTACCTGTACTGAAGAAAATCGTATAGAACGCCGATTTGAATGAAGTATTTTTCGACGTTACAATAATTGTCAAAACTAGAGCGTAAAATACAAAGCCTGTGAATTCGAACAGGCTAGATATTGTGACCTCCATTCAAAATATTATTAGCTTCACAAATGAATGATATAATAAAAACTGACTAATTGGGTGGAGATTTCAATAAGCAGCTGCAGGTGTGAAAGATAGAGTGTCGGTGAGAATGGACTTATGGCTATAGACAAAAAAGACATATGCCAGACTACATTCCTGAAAGCGAGAATTAGAAAAAGAAACAGAAACAGACTGAATCAGAGAGTTCGACGGCCAGCTACAATTTTCATGCAGGGAACCGCAGAGGCCAGAACATAGCCAACATCTTACTCCAAATCTTCGTTTTATTACTTTTGTAGAAACACTTCAGTCAGTCCAAAGTATTCCTCTTCTAATACAAAAATCTTTTTTTTTCTTGGAATTGTGCGTTTTATCTTATTCTAGGTGGCATTTGCGCCATGTAACAATTCAGACGAGACAATACAAATTCAATGAAATGAATAATATTCATTATAGAAATTATTTTTCTTTTAATTATCATTGTACAATTTCTAGTCATGCAATAGAAATCATAATCCCTATAAGGTATAAATAAAGGGCGCAAGTGAAATTCCCGTTGTGAAGACAAAACCATAAAAGTATTTTTCTCAAAATCTGATGAGATAATCAAGCTTATAACAAAAATTGCATGAAAAACGACTTTCGATGCTGGAAAAATCCAGACAACTCTTCGACTCACAGCTTGTTGCAAAAGTTCTTGAATCATATTTGCATGCTGACTTACGATTACTAATAATTACCTGATTGCTTTTCATGTATTGTTTTCTTTAACATCGGCAAACTTTGAGCTTCAATAAAGTTTTTTTTTCTATTTAAATTATCGATGAAGACTTATTGAATTTCCAAGATTATGAAAATTTATCACTCAGTATCCTTGCTTTCCCACGAATTGCAACTTTTTTGAGCCTCTCAGAATCTCTTCATTTTCAATGTTCTCTATCCTACACTGTTCAAGCGTATAATGTAGTGGATAGCGAGTTAGATTCTTGCCCTTTTTTGAGCGATGATAGGAAAAATGTGCATTGAGAAATTTCGAAATTCTATCAAAATAATGGCATAAATTATTTAATTGTCGGTTATATCATCCGTAAAGAAGCCAATTTCGGTTCCAGAAATGTTAGTTGTCATCCTTTCTTTAAAAATTATCGATCTCTAAAATAAATGACGGCTAATAAACCCAAGCGAATCTTTACCTATGTTCATGCTAACGAGATTACATCGAATCTCTATTTTATTTGCTACAGATTTATTGTGATATTTGGGTTTTACATTGAAGATTGACCAGAAAAGATGCGGAGAAAACTGGAAATAATGAAGAGTTTATGGTTTTAAAAATGTTTGTTCCAATTGAGGCACGAGGGTCGTAGGATTAAAATCTATGAAAGCGGTAGGGGAAATTTGGGTGATTACGAAAATTCACGCGACAATTTTAAAATTCAGCCAAACAACCTGGGTTTTACCGGGGCGGAGAGTGACTCTCCATTTTCTCATTCCCTCTTTGTTGACGACCATCAAACACATGAAACAGCTCGCCTGTTTTGACGTTATGCGTGAGGGATGGCAGATGGGGTTTTCCCCTTTCTTCCATCCTTTTCCCCCATTTTTCTCTTCAGTTCACTTTTGCATTTTTATGATTCCAGTTGCTATAAATGGGTGGGACAAACGCGTCATGTAACTATGAATATTTTGGGATTTTTATCTCCACTCTGTTGTGGTTTTTGAGTATTTTTTTACGAATAAATTGTTGAATTTAAAACCATTGCTGATTTTTTATAAAGAAAATGTTAGAAATATTCTGCTCAGATGAATGATAAATGAATGATATTTCAAAACTATTTCGATATCTCACAAATCAATTCTTAAAAGTTATCTAATTAAACAATAATTTCTAAAACGTCGGTTTCGAATAATGTTTGCTATTCGGTTTTTGCTGTTTGAATTTTTGCTTCTTTCTAAAATTTTCCTCGTCTAATCTAGTGATGATATGATATTACTGTACTCATTTTAGAACAACCCTTTTCTTGACTTCTTCTCTTTTCTCGACCTACGTCACTGTTCCTTTTGCTTTTGATTCTTTACTACCAAAATGGGCAGAATGACGCTATTTTCGCACTGTCCACTTTGATCGAGTAACACTGTCAACGTGCAATTTTGCTTAACGATTTTCTATAAAAGGAAGATCTGAGTGATTTAGATAGTTTTCCTAGTATTGGTTTTGTAAATTTAATTAATTTATTGCTAAAATATAATAACATTACTAGATTTTATGAATTTTCCTATTTTATATTTTATCCAGTAATAAGTTTTGTGATTCGTAAAATTCTAAATCTGAATTTTTGTGCAACCGAAAGGAAGTATAGTTTCGTCATTTCAAATTCATTTTTCGTCAAAATCATCAAATCCTCCATTATCCCTTTATGAACATCGAATTCTCATCAATTCTTCTTCAATAGATTATCAATCATCATTTGTTGATCGTTCAATTATCATCTTCGTCTTTCTGTCTTTCAATCGAATGATATCATTGCAGAATGATGTCTAGTTGCGTGAAGAAAACTACAGAACAATTAGGGAAAATGAAGAGAAGGACAGGAAATGCAAACTGAAATAGCCCGGTTCTGGGTGCATTTTGCAAAAAACTTTTAGTTTCACCGAAATTTATCATTCGAATGAAATCTTACTGTCATTCTTATTGCCGCAACTTAGTTTTATTTCGCAATTCTCATATTTTCTGATAGTTCTGAATTTACGTGAACTTAGGATTAAGAAAAGAAAAAAGATCGTGAGACGAATGAGAAAGTGGGAAGAATGGTTTGGATAAAGAAAGATTTACTACCATTCTCCTAATCAATATTTCGAAAAATCACATTTTTTCGAGTTAATAAACTTCCGAATATTCAAGTCCTGAAAATGCGCATATTCAAGCCAAAAACTTTCAGATCACCAAGAAATTGATCTTCATCTAAACCAATTGAATGCCACCAATCAATGTACCAATCATTGAGCCTCAATTTCCGTTGCTGGAAAACAAGAATGAACGAGTAAATAGTCATGAAACTGATCAATTTTCATTAAATTTTCTGATTCAGCGAATATGCGCAGTTGTACTTTTCACGATGATTGATGGTTTCTTCATTTTCATATTCGGGCATTATTACCCGTCATGGTATTTGCTATTCATGATCGTCCTCTGTTGCGGATTATTGTTATCCAGCATTACGGCGATATCGAATAAAATGCCATCCTTGTTGATCCCGACTCTGATAGCCAAGGTAGTCTCTCCAAAACAAAATCATTTAAGAAAATATTCTCAGGGTATTCTATGTGCGTGCTTACTCTACATCGTCGGCATTTCAATTGGTCTCTATCGAGAAATCCGATTTCCAACCCCGGTCGATCCGAAAGTGCAAGACGTTGATGTAAGAAAAGCATTGTATTGCGTTAGAAATTGCCATCATTTGACAATCAGTTATCCTTTCAATATATTTCGCACCATCCTAAAGTCACAATATTTTCGAAATAACCAGACAGAATCGTCAGGGTTCATGTTTGTCGTTGAAGCTCGAAGAAAACGAATCATTAAAAAAAACTAATTATTTCAGCGCAAACATTCTGAGCACAACGATTATGTAACTCGAAAAATCGAGGAAGCAGTCAAAGAGAACCCAGCCCTGTCGTTGTGGGCGCTTTTCTTCTTGATCGTTTATCTTCTCATAGTCCGAATTCTGTACAACCTCTTCAAGCGAATGAACAAGGAGTTGAATGTCAGGACTGCTCAGCCCCAGATTCCTCAAACTGTAAGTCATTTTGTGTTGAAGAAAAAATGTATAAATAAGCTATAAAATTGAATACGGTTTGAATTTTTCGAGAGATCATTCTGATTGAAACATTAGGCGTTCTGTAAAATTTACTAGGATTTAGGGCTAGGGAGTGTAGGGAAAAGAAAAAGAACTTATGAGTTTTACAAATGGTGATCACGGTGAACTGTTGAATTTTACAGTAGGCCGAAAAATCATTCTAATTTTATTCCAACATTAACAAATTGTCATTCCATTCCGCTATTCATAATATTACAACTTTCAATTGCCACCCATGTTTCAATCGAAGTTCATCAATTTCTCTACAGTACCATTCAGTATTTTGCTATCAAGTATTTATCATTTCAGTTCTCGAGCTAAAATGAATTATAATTTTGAGTGTAACAATTTCGAAGAAAACAAGCCATGAGAAAATATTCCTATCTTCATTATTTTTTGCTACTTTCAGGAACCTCCACCCTCCTACGTAATCTGCATGGATCCTTCTGCCCTGCCTTCATACACTGATGCAATCAAGAAAGCGTCAAATGACACTCACCTTCATTCCCATTTTCACAATCAGCCAGTTCAAATGACCAAAAATGAAGAGACGACAACTTCAAATGCTGCAATCACTCCAGCGATAACGCAGAATATGCACACAGATTCTTCATCCTCACACTCGAACAATTTAACAATATTAGGTGAGTTCCTATGTTCATAAATGAATATTCGGGACACCCCCGATCCAGAACTTTTTGTGAATAGGCGTGGCTGACGCCTATTCACAAAAAGTTCTGGATCGGGAGTGTCCTGAATACTCTATCTATAATCATTTATGGTAAAAAAGAACAAAAATCACTGAACAGAATAGGTAAACAAGATGATGATTATGATAGGGAGCGAATAATATTCGTAAAAATACTTGTTTACCCTTATTCTACTTATTGATAGATAATCATTAATTGGCGCAGTTTCAAGTAAACAACTTTGCGATTTTTAATCAGTAAATCATAGAGCTACGCATTGATGCTTGATGATCAATGACATAGGAAAAAATCATTTCAGAATTAGCATATTTGAACTATTATATTTAGGGCAGCCCATAATCCCAACAGGACACATGTGATGCTGAACATTGTGAATCTAGATCGATTTTCTATTTATGGATCGAATTTGCATTCATTATAACTTTCAAAAGTTTGAATGTCAGATAGAAAGTTCATTCATTTTTAATGAAATCTGACGATATTAGAAGATTGAATGAACTTCCAAATAAAAAGATATTCAACTGTCACGTTGATATTATTATATTTTGTGGCAACTTGAAAAGTAGCTTCATTATTGTATGCGAAATAATATAGAATAAGATTTTTCGCCGTTTTCAACAATCTTTCAATGGAACTATTTTTAAATGCGACATTTTCACATATATTGTCAATTCATCTGAATATTTGCTCAATTTCCTCATAATCCATGTCAGTTTCGTCTTTATCATGCACAAGGGTTGTTATTTTCATCGTTCACTTATTTTTCGATGAGCACAGTTAAGTTTCAATTCGATGATCTCAGAATTATTTACTTTTCACATGTAAATAATTATTTATGAAATTTTTGAAAGAAAATAAATAATGAAATTCGATGAAAGATTTTGATTTTTCGTAACTGAGAATGGCAGGTGGTTGGAAAATATATGAAAGTCATTTTTAGGCATTGAGAATCAACAAAAATTATAGAAACGTGAAAATTATTTACAGTTTCAATTTACACTTGAAGAATCGAAAATGACGAGACGTTTCAGACAAATGATAAATGAAAAGACAAAACGAAAACTCTAGGACAGGTACACGAATTCTGATTTGGTTAGACTATAGATTTCTATCTTTGCATAAATTATAATGTTCTGTCTCGAAACTATTTTACACACAAGTCCTTCTGTTGAACATTAGCGACGAGTTTGAGCATTGAAAGGCGGTTGAAAAAAGCCGACTGTTGCCGATTGCAGAGTTGATTCTGAAATTAGTTATTTAGAAATTTCTACTTTTTGCCAACAGGGCATGAAAAGACAAGACAAGAAGACGTTTGGAAAGATTTAGAATAATTTTAAATTGGAAAGTATGCTCTATTTCAATTTCACTTTGTCAAAAATGATATTATTTTCCGACTTGATTCTGAAGTGTTTCGAAAACATGTGGATAGCCAAAAATCGTCTGGATTTCAATACATATTTAGCCTACAACGATCCCACATCTAAATTATAAACATTGGCTAAAAATGACTGAAAATGTATCTTGATAGATTTTAAAAAAAGACAATTCTTGATATTTAACCCTGTTTGCAAATTTTCTCATAGTTGTTTGCCGCTAGTAGAGTCTATTTGCCTAATTCATAGTCAGCAAAATCTGGTGGGTTATAATGAAATTTTGAAATCCTGAATGAAATAATGATATCACACGTCGTGGTTAAATTATGACTTTGCAAGTCATAAGTCGACCTATTCGAATTATTTTGCGAGAATTCTTAGCAACAATTTAGCGTTTCAAATTGGATTTCACACATGCAATTTTCTACTGATTGTGCTTATTTTCTCCCAACCTACACTCCGATTTTAGTTCCTCCAAACTGGAATTAGCTTGATAAAGTAAACAAATCGAAAGATCTTCGACTATTCGCATGAGCCAGCTGTTCAAAGTGTTCATATGTTCATTAAAAAGTAATTTTTTGCAGGCATTTAACTTTATAAAGCCACAAGAACATATCTAATTCAATCAAAATTGCACAACTTATCATTCATATCAATTATTGAATTTTCAAAAGCCTTAGGCAGGGGATTTATGATCCAAATAGAGGCGATATTAACAAAAAATCTCGGCGTACAAAATTAACCGACCACATGAAAGGCTCGAGTATTTATCTGAATTCTGAATACTTCCAATCATCCAATCTGGTTGAAACTTGGAGTCTTACATAATTTGTTTGCCACCGTATGTGCACAGGAATTTCACTCGGCTTGGATCATTTTACATTTCCAAAATAAACATTCGAAGTTTCATTTGTAGCGAATACTTTCGCCCGTTAAAATAAGAAGTAAAGAAAGATCAAGGTTTCAAATTTTACAGAATAAATTTGAAATCGAAATTCTGCACCAATTCAAGTCCAACATTAATTTTAATAGTTAGCAGACTAGACTACACTGTGATGTATGCTTCCACATACCATTTTTAGCTTGTGATTTTCCCCTAATCACGCTAGTGACAGGCACCTAATAATTCCTGTCTACCCCCCGCTTCGCATACATTCAATTTGCCTATGCAAATGGGCTTAATTCTAACAACAACTTGTGCAATATCTGCTTGATGATTAAAATAGTTCATGTAATTATCTCTCAAGTGCAGGTGCACTCAACTGAATTCTCAAATGAAGTAGCTTGATAATCTTGACGGGGGTCTATTCACGCTAAATGCAAAAATCACTTGCGTATAAAAACCGTTGAATTTTTAAGTGAAAACACAACATCTGCAGACTTTTTCTAACCAAAATCTAGCAAATGTTGATAGTATGAAAGTATTGCTCAGAATTTACTGACTGAGCACTGAATTGATCCTTGTGCGTCGTTCGCTTTTCTCGAACTAGAAAGTATCTCTGCGGTAGATATCTAAATAACATAATCAAGACGGCGATCATCTTTATGCCAGAATCGATTTTGTGCGAGCTTCATGTGATATAATTGGATATGCAACCTTCTTCTTCTTTCTGCATCCGTCATGTTGCGTTGAATTCACATTTCATTTCGTTCCCTTCGAAGAATCAAAGTCCAAAGTAATAAAAGCGAATAATGTTGCACAACTTTTAAGAAAATGTTCAGATAAGGAGTGTGGCTTGAAATTTTCGCTTATTTCTTTATCCTTTACAGTAATCCTCTATTGAATTTTCTCTGCGTTGAGTGATAATTTGATTCGAAAAAGTTTGCTCGGGACTATTTGATATTTCAAATCCCATTATTGCAAACTCAACTTATCCCAATCACAAATCGGTCTTTCAGCTCCATGCATTATTCATTTTCAAATTCACTTTGACTACAATTCAAATATGCCCAATTCTACTCAAATTAATCTACTCGCTCCAGTAACAATCGGGTGCTATATTTCGGGAGTTTTGGGTATTCTTATGAACTGCCTTCTACTATATCACCTACGATCCTCTCACCGAAACAACAAAAGCTTTTCAATTTTGCTCTCCATCAATTGCATTTTTGAAACGATATTTTCTATAGAATATCTCATCACAAATGGGGTCAGTTTAGGATCTTCTTCAGCATAAAATTCGCAAATTTAGGCATTTTTACGAAGTGGCACGAACTATCTAATTTGCTTTCTGGGCCCAGTTTTGTTATTCAGTCCTACAGTCAGATACGTGCATGCTTGGTTCTTCTCGTGGTTTTCAGTTATCGTGATCACGAATGTAGTAATCCTTTATGTTGACCAGTATTTAACGATTATCAAGTGAGCATCCAATATTCTACCAAGAATGTTGTTAAATTTGACTAAATTCAGACGACTAACTCCGACAAAACGACATTTTGTGATCTATCACACTTGCTATTGGGCTTACATGTTTTTGTTCTTCTTCACCGTTCCATTATCATTAGGAGATGAAGAGCATCAGAAGAAGTTTCAAGACTACGTTTTCGATGAATTGGGATCCTATGCTATGATTGGAGGAGGATCGCCGGTATGACAGGACAGAAAAGAAATGAGGAGCATTTATTCTAGCAGTTCAAAAGTTTGAAAACTATACAGTTGATTAGCAGAGAATTTTTCGTGATTATTTAGCATTAGAGGTGTGACTGATAGAATCAATTTTCAGATGTACCAAGGAAAATGCTCTTCGTTCAAAATTGTTCAAGTTTTAGATCGAAAGCAACGGTCCCCTATATTACCTAATTGGAGTGTTCATGACAATCTCAGTGTCCTATGTGATAATTACTTTTTGCACTGTTTCGATATTCAATTATCTGGGATCGAATGTGAAGCACATGAGCGACAAGACTGTCGAATTAATGAAGATTATTCTCTACATGTTGATTTGCCTGGTTTGTGGAAGCTGTAGAAATTCCGAAACTTGAAAAATTTAGGTATTTTCTCCATTACTGATGGGCTTAGTGCCTCTCATGCTGTGCTTTCTCTTCTATTTCATAGGTCTTAGCGAAGATATCATCGCAAGATATGCAGGTTCGTTGATGATTAAGAATTTGCCGTGCACAAATTATCCATCTCCAATTGTTTGTTTTTGAACGTCAAAATCATTTAGAAAGCACGATATCTAGCGAGTTCACTAATTTAAAATTTGAACTCTTTCTTCAAAAGAAATTTCAAAGTTTTAGGCGTTGCAGAAGCGATTACCCCAGCCTGCAAGGCTACTTTATCCCTGGCTTTCTTGAAGTACTACCATATGAAGCAAAAAAGGGCGCCTCGAACCTCTATTTCAGTCAGACATCCAAATGCGATTGCGACTTACTGATCCATTTTAACAAGGCAAGCTATTCGTAGGCAAAAGTGTAGTTGACTTACGTAGCTTCGTAGGAGGAACCGGGCACTTCTCCGTCCGTGTTACAGAGCAGAGTCCCAAATCCGAGGAAAAGCGACTGCAGACTCGTCAACTGATCGAAGGCGGGTAGGACGGCTTCCTGGAAGTAACGCATCTTGGTCTATTTTTGTACTTGTTTTAAGTGATGAAATGGTAAAATTGGGTTCTGAAATGTATACTTGGAAAAGACGTGTATTCATCATCTCGTGTTTGATAGGATTAGAAGATATTCTTATCGCCTTCTAATCGATTTTTCTTGTAAAATTTTCCAGAGCTTTTATCTTTCTGTAAAATAGATTATCGAAAAAATTTTATTTACCTGATGAACAGCTACCTGATCCTGCCATTTGGAGTAGGAATAATCGGTAGTTTTGACTGCATCTGATAGCTCGATTGTATTTGCTAGCGCTGTCTGCAAAACATTTTCAATAAAAAATGAGACATTCACTATTTCTTACATCGATTTGAATATTCCTGTAGGACGGGTTCAGGAAATTTCGATAAATGCTATCGAGACAGAGTTTCTGTGGAGTTTCATCCAGTTGCAGCCAGAAAATCTGCAAAAGAAAATAAACTTCTATTTTTTTAGAATTACTGTTTTTTCTTCATAACTTTTTCTTGAAATCACAAACCTTGGAAAGCATCTGGAATACGGTAATTCCGAGAGTCGAATAAATCGCGTACATTGGCGCTGTTTCACCAGGTTGTGCAATAGGAGATTGTAGGAAGGAAATCGGCAAAACTGAGTTTTTCAGAATTAAAAGAAAAATTAAGGAATTTTCGAACCAATTCCTTCGACGTGTGGATTGTAGATGATCGTTGGCACCAGCACGTTGTATGAAGTGGTGTCGTCGCTGAATGGAAACAAAATCATGCAAATTTTCAAACAATGAATTGAAGGTTAGCCAGATTGTTGATTTCAAATATTTTCGTTCTTATTCTTCCATAAATCACTCACTTATCCAAATAAGTTCCGATTTGTGAGAGCATATAATTTCGTTGCTGCTTCAGAACTGTGATTGCTGAAGTGAAGTAATTCGTTTCATCGATGTTCACCTGAAATTTACAATGTGTTGAGGTTCACAATAAAATTATAAGTGGAAATTTTTCATCGCGTCATTTGAAACCACTTTTTCAAACTAATTAGAAAAGTCGGATGAAAGATCATCTCGTTATTACTTGAGCGCAACTGCCTTAGAGATATTATCAAGTGCAAGAAAAACTATGGTTTTTATATTCAATTTTCTCATATTTTCGAATAAAAAAGCAATGAAAAATCTTCGAACCTTGCTGAAAGGCCTCCAAACCATTTCTTCACTCAGAAGTCGTCTGGGATAACCGATATAGAAGGACATTTGATTGATTCTGCCGAGGTACTGCAAGGGGTAGGAGCGGTGCGTCGTGATGAAGTCCTTCTTCACATTTTGCAGGAACGAGTTGATCTGAAAGTTCATACCTTTTCAGAATAGTGATTGTATGTTCCAAGTCAGAAATAAAATGCTTTTCTTTGACAATTCGCCAACTTTGAAGTGAAACTGTCGATAAAGAGAAAAATGGATGAACATTCGAAGAAATCATAAATATCACTTACCTTTTCAGTGCTGATATTCTGCCTGCTCAAAATGTACATTTTCTCGACAGGCTGCAGTTCAGAGAGTTGAGCCACGCAGTCGCGCCAACTGAAAAATATAGTTGAATACAAAATCAAATTTCTCTTGTAAAATTATTTTCACTCATTCACTTGTAATTTGTTATTATTTTGTTAAAAAGATACCTGGCTCTTTCGTGGTTAGTAAGTTGGAGTACAGACAGGAATTTACATGGCAGATTTGTAAACAGATTGCAATTAGAGCTGCACAAAAATGGGAACAGACGACATGTGGAGCTGAAGAGCCAAGTATCCGACTATCCGACATTTTTTAAAATTACTTTGCAAGTAGGTTAAAATAAATTATTCAAACATCGCTTTCACATTATCATTTCTTCGTTCAAATAAAAGTTTTAGAATAAGTATGGTTCACTTCCGTTACGTTTATCGTTAGTGTCGAAGTTCTACGAATTGATCAGTAAATCAACAAAATCGGGGCATCCATAACGTTCTATCGAAATGATACTTACTTCATTCTGAAGCATTATTCATCCGGCGTCAAATTTTGCAAATTTATAAGAGAATAATTTTTCTATGAACAGAAATTTTAACCTGAACTGAATGCTCGGCTGGTTGCTGTACTGTTGCAGATGGAATCCAGTCACGATCATCAGATAGTTCGCCACTGCACGTCGGGGAGTTCTAAAAAAGAAACTTAGACGGAAAATTGAGAAAAGTTCGAGGCTATTTATTGAGGAAGGATAGAAAGGATTATTTCTGATTAAAATACAAAACTCTGATAAAATTAAATAAGTTTGAAGACAAATATCGACACTGGCGAAATATATTTGAGGAAAATTTTAAAGAAATCTAACCTCGCAATAATCAGACTCAATTCAGCGAAATAGTCAAAGTCCTGAATGGCCATCATGTCGTCCTCCGTCCACTTATAGATGTTCGTCAGTTCTGCATTCAACGCTTCGCGGAAGTTTATCTGGAAGACATGATATTTGGGATTTTCTTGAAAATGCCTCACCTCTGGCAGAGCTCTTGTGAATTCGCCAATCGTCATGTACGTGGTGTTTGGCGTCAAACGAGCTGTTAGGACAGTGGCCTAAAAATCAACCGATAATTAAAAATAAGATTTCTGGAAGCCTCGATGTTAAACAGGGAGAAAAACATTTCGAAATTAAAACAAACTACCTTATCAATATCAACGATAAATTGCGCGACTTCATCGAGTTGAGTATGGACTTCTACTGGGTCTCTCATGAAAGTCTGCTGCACGACTTCGTTCAGCAGATTCTGGAAATGCTCAATTTTTGACGAACATTATTTTTACATTTTCTTCAAAAATCAAACCTGTCTAATAGACGCCTGCAGAAGCGGCTCATACTCGGTTTCACTCGGGTTTGCTAACGCGATTAGCTGCCTGCGCGTTTCCCCAATCAAAGGCTCCAATTGCGGAGGTCGAATCTGAAAATAATCGATATTTTGATTTCGTTTTCTTCTAAAAATTTCACCTGCAGAATCATTTTGCTCCTGTCCTGTGGATGGACGTCTGTGTCGTAGACGATCAGATTGAACCCATTAGAGTACCAGTCCAACATACCGACGTGCCGCTCCCAGCTGGAAGAGAATTTCCATGAAAAATGATACGAAAAAATCATTTTTATAGTGAAAATCGTATTTTAGAACGGGCGAAATAAAGAAAACCCTTACTTGTAGAAATCCGGATTGAAGCTAGTGCATTCTCGCAAAACGGGTCCGCAGGGCAGATTCCTCAGCAGCGCCATCAGCGGAGCAGGACCTCGACTGGCCCGCTGTCCCGCGTCCATGCACGAAGTGAAAAGCAGTTTGGCGAATTTCGAACTCCGGGCGGATGTCGCATCATCGGGGGCAGAGAGTAATGCTGAAAATCGTGCCGAACATGAGAGAATTGGTGAAACTTTTCAACGAAAATCTCGCTAAAATTACCGTGAACTTGCCGCAGTGTCGCATCCTTCTGTTGGTCGATGAAATTCCGCCTCTGGTCTTCTGCCTGCGTGTGGAATTTGTTACAAGAATATCTATAGAAGTTCGTGCAGGGATCGATGGAAGGGTCCATGTAGGTCGAGAAACGAAATGCTGAAAAAGAGCCTTTCTTATGAAACCAAGAATGTTCGCATTTTTGTTTATAACAAATACAAGTTTGAGTTGCAAAGTCTTGCAAGAAAACAACAGCAATTGAAGTAACTTCTGTCTATGCGCGGTGAAATTTCAAAAAGTTTCGAATCTGAAGTCGAAATCAAACATTTTTGTGACTCGAAATTGAAATTTCTTTCAACAACTCCACTTTATCACCTGTGTCAATGCATTGCTTGGAGCTACAGACATTGGGAATGTGGACTCCGAGATTTCGAAATCCGTCGGAAGTGATCGCCCAAACGAGGAACAGGGCGATGCTCAGAAGAAGGAATACGACGAACAATAGAGCCAGCCAGATTGTGCATTTGTTGCAGCCGCTGAACAAAACTCGATGAATATTGGTCTTACGCATCTCTTTCACACAGTCCTTTGAATTTGTTTTCTCGAAAATTTTCGAACTTTATCCTACTGGTACTGATAAAAATCTTCCACTGATAATATTGATTTTAACATCGTCACCGAAACTCTACTCGTTGACTTCGAGTAGCGTAACTACATTGTTTTCCTATTTTTATGTTAAAATTTTTCTAGTATCACATTCCATTTCCTCGAAAATAAACCATGTCAAATCAAACGGAAATGCAAACAAATCATTTGCCAAACAATTTGCTTATCGGCTAATGAAAATTCAGTCTATTTCTCATTGAATTCAAACAGAAATATCACGAACAGTATTAATTTTAAAACCCGATAGAATTTTTGTCATTTTGTCAACATATTTCAGGGATTTGTAGTGCCCATTTTGCTCTATGTTCTCAATTTTCTGCGCATTTTGCTCAACTTCTTATCTCACTCTCATTTTTGCATACTATTTCTAGGTTCCTCTTTTGAAGGACACTTTATGTGACAGCAAAGGGCATCAGTGATAGTCAGTTAGGGGGAGAGATCGAGGAGGGATGAAAGGGATTACGGTGGGAAAGGAGAGAGGGAAGAGGATAAAAATAAAGAAGCATCCTCCCCGCTTTGATGAATGATGAATACAAACATTGCTAATGGATTTGGCTCGCCTATTTGCAGTTTGCAGCCACAAAATTGGAGATCAACGAATTTGCGTAAAAATAGCCACAAGAATTCGCAGAAACAACTTACTTTTTCGAATTGTAAAACGGCGTAATGGGAAATATAATGTGCCGAGAAGGTTCTGCTGCATAAGGAACGGAATACTCGGGTGATTCAGGAGTAACTACATCTTCTCTAATATTCGCGATTGATTGTCCCGTCTGAAAGGAGGAAATATTTTTGCCGAAAAAACTAAAAGATGAATTTTAAAATCTACCACTTGTCGCTGCTGAACTTCTTCATCGCTCGTCTGCAAGTGCAAATCGATGCTTCGTTCAGAAACTCGCGTCGCTTCTGTGACTTCTCGATTCCTCTCACTTCCCGACGTACATGGCTCCCCTACTGCTGAGCCTGAATGAGTAAAACATGATTTAGACTTTTATCGTTACAAAGCGACTGATCAAGTCAAAATTTTGTAGAGCCTTAAAGTTAGATTTGATATGCTTCAAACTCCACGATAGGTTAGGAAAGTTAATTGATGAAATTTCATTTATATCAACTAGTGTTTCCAACTGAATTTTACCTTTCTCTTCGTCAATTTCCCCGATGAATGCAGTGATGAAAAATTGCGTGATATTAGAAGAAACGGTAAAGACCTTGTAGACTCTGTGCATAAATCAGTCGGAATTATCGCATGAGAAGATCAGATCGGGAAGCAAAAAGGGAAGAATCGAATGAAAATCGTCGCCAAGTTTGTTATTGTTTTTAGACGCGTTTGCAAAGAATCTTCGCATTTGACAGCCTCGACCCCCGAGATGTCTCCTCTGCTCATTTTCCGTCTCATCTCTGCCTCTGCTTCTTTCAGACTCTATTTTTAGACCTCACCGTCTGTCTCTCTCGTTCATGCTTTGATTTGATAGATTAATTCCGACATGAGGTTGTGCATACACAGACTTCCTAGTTCACATCGTTATTAAAAAAATGATAGGTATGTACTCCTTGCTTTCATTATTTGTAAACTTCATCATACAGGGTGGCCACAAATTATAGAAGCACATTTTCCAACTCGAATTGGGAGAAAATAAATGATTCAGTGTCGTTTATTTTGCCTGTAAGTAGCATTACAGGCTATATTCTAACATAAACTAAAGAAAGAAACCTCATGTTTTATATGAACGCCAGCACTTGCTTCAAACTTATACGTGCTGGTAAAATTGCTAAATTTTAGAAAACGCGCAATGTTTTTGACCCTATTCTTTTTACAAATAATGTATTGATATTGAAATAGCATTTATAGGATCTTCAAGACTCATATATCAAGTTATATTTTCAGTATAAATTTGATTCGAATTGAAACAAGTATACCTAGGCGCCAACTTAGAAAAGGAGAAACATCGCCGTCTCTGAGGCGATAGAAAATTTCCAAATATGTTGGAATTGTATGACAAAGTGAGCAAAAAACGAAATAGCAAATAGATGGATAGATATTTAAAATCTGCATGCATTGGAGATTTCAAAAATATTCAATTTTCCTAATTTTATTAATGCTACTTTTGTTAGGGCTTGTTCGCAAAATAATTTGTTTTGAATAATTCGTGACCACCCTGTATTATGAACGCTGATTTCTTAAAATTCAGCTACAAACACACAAGAGTATGGGATTTTGAATTTATATCAAGTTCAAAAACATAAAAAAAAAAAAACCTTCTGATAGATCGGATTCTTGTTCGGCGATAGGCGCTAGCATCAGTGGAGGTGAAGGCATTGAACTGGGTGAAATTGGTGTGATCGAAATGCCTGTGTGCAGCAGAACATCTGACGGAGATAAAATTCGAGGTCCTGAATTTCACAATGATTCACTTAAAATTTTCTTTAGAAATAGTTTACCTGAGGATGTACTGCTTGGAGCTGGAGACGTCGAAACTACGACATCGAATGAGGGAGACGGTCCCCTTCTTTGCAAAATTGCGGAGGAGGAACTGTTGGGAGATGGTACTCGGGTTGAGTGGTACATATGGGCAGAGGGGAAAGACGAAGACGAATACGGAGAGTGCAGAGAAGACAAAGTATCACAAGTCAACACAAGCCACCAAATAAGGACATGGATGGATTTGCACTCATTTATTTCAGGAAATTAGCTACAGTATCCTCATCTTTTATTCGATAAAAAGTTTTAATGATGAAAACCTAAAATATCAATAATTTATTTTGAAATTTCAACATTTAATGAAAAAAATATGGCTGAAGAGAGGTAAATTGATAATTGAACGAGAAATTTGAGAAAAGCAAGAGAACGGAAGAGAACACAGACATTTCGACATTTTTCCGCATTTTCCATTAGCTCCCTGAAGCGATCCCATAAGAAAACAATCCGAAAGAAGGGAAAAAGAGCAGGTGGAAATAGCAGGGAAAAGGAGAAGAGAAAAGGAGGAGATCGTAATTGAGAGCAGGAAAAGAGCCAGTCGACCTGATATAGACACCTATAGACATCGATAGGAGGACGAACCGAAATGAAATAAAGAAAAGCTGCAGAAGAAAATCAATCGGAGAAGAAAATAAATCGATTAGGAAAAAATATGGAAATATCGTGACGTTTAACGTTGGAAATAAAACTGAAAAGAATGATGTTATTGTCGATGAACGATCACTTGGAATAAAGTAAGAAGGACGCGTTTCTTTCCCTCCCCCTTTTGAGCCTCAAAATGTGTGCACAGACGACAATTGTTCATTTGACTTTTTATTTTATTTTCTTCGTACCTTCACCAAATCAGCGAGATTTTCGCTATGAGAGCTTTCTAATTATTGTCTTCTATCGATATTGATAGAAATTAATTGGCTGATTATCGATGATTAGCATAAAGTTGAGAAGAAAAGAAAAAAAAACAAACAGATCGACAAAGGAAAGTTGTCAAATCGAGGGAGATCCGTGGCTCACAAAAAGAAAAAGAAATGCATCCCTTTTACTTTATTCCAAGTTATCGTTCATCGGCAATACTTTGTTAATAGATTTCCAGATAGCCGAAATATTCGGACAGCAAACAAACATTAAATTCGTGCAAAGGATGAGTATATCATTAATATTTCATGCACGACTTCATTTCGAATTGATAATTTTGGTTAAATAAAGTGAAAACTGTTGTATCTTAAACCCGTATTTTAACGAACAAAAATCAAGCGAAATTTGAAAACAACCTAATGACCAGAGCGATCATTACAGGCATACCTAAAATTATATACTTTCTCTAGTCATTTGTATTCTAATTACTTACCCAAACTCAACTTATTGGTATATTTTGGTCCAAATTCGAATGTGAAGTAATAGCCAGAATCAGTTATTTCGTAATTTTTGTTTGTTCTATTTTCGAAAAAGTTCCATCTCAGATATTTTCCGTTTCCACTGAAGAATGTTGAGTTATAGCTGGCTGTCTGGTTGTCTCTGAATTTAAGTTTCATGACCATGAATTGAGTCATTCTGTTTACTTAGCATTTATCGTAACTATTTCCCTTTGTGTAGAAATAAAAGAAAAACGAATTCTTACAAATGCTGTGTGAAATCATTTCCATTTGCATCCCAAATTCGGAATTCCATTTGCCTAGTTTGAGAACCTTGAGGATCGTTAAAGAATATATTAGCGCTGGTTATGTTGATGCAGCTCACATTTGCTCCAGATACTTGAAAAATTAAATTTTCAATAATGATGTGAGATATAAAAAGAAAATCTTACATCTCATATCTCCAAAATCGAGTGTTAGATAATAGGCATATGAGGGAAACGGATACCATCGTGATGTGACAAACCCTTTTCGACCAATTGTAGGATTACGAAATTCCTCTGAAATACATTGAATTATTATTCAAACCACTAGCAAGCTGTGATGATTTGCATCATCTTCTCATTGCTATCCCGTTTTCCAACCAAATCGGTACCCCAGAAAAGATTCATATGATATATTTTTTCCATACTATAACCGCTCTATATCGCTAAGCCAAAGATCATTTGATATGAAGAGGGAAAGAAGCTTCCTCGAGGTAGGCACGTAACGTAGAGATTTAGCCTCATATTCATATCTCTTTTGACAGTGTTTAAAGCGTTTTGCTCGTTGCTAGCAAGTGCGAACAGATTTGATTGAAATAGGGGGTACATAAAAATAACGGTGTTATAATTATACGCTTGTTTTCCTATGCTTTTTGTATAATTTTGAAGGTTATTCTTAGCTATTACATATTTTTTCGGCCAAATTGAGTGAAAGTTCGTGTGTCAAAAATGGCGAGAAAGGCGAGAGACACAGGAAATTGCGTACCACTCTTTCCACTGTCCTCCCACTGACTCTTTCTCAGCTCTCTAGCCCCCTTTTTGCGCATAGGTTCATACGCGCATTTCTCGCAAGGGGCTCTTTAATACGAGCTGTCACTTAATTTGATCTATACAATATAAAACGCGTTTTACCAACCATCTTCTTTGGCAGCACTGCTAAATGTAAGATGCAGAGTGTGAATTCCTTTTGTAGCATAAAATGTTATGAGAAATGGCGAAAGAAGTTGAGGGAATGGGTTGCCATCGGAGTTCTTCCTGAAATATTTATTGTGGTTGCAATATTAACATTAATTATTACTTGTATGTAGCAATTCGATAAATGTCATGGCTGGTTGGCGCCCCTGCATCGAGGTACACTGTTGAATCATCCTACAACATATTGTCAAGATTAGTTAGGATTTTGGAATTATTTTTAATTTCATCGTTACAAACCAATATTAAAATTGAAGAAAAACTCAGGTATTTAGAATTTTGAAATGCATAAATAAGATAAAAACTAACATCACTATCAAATGTAATGCCTGCAAGAAAACTCCATAAAGATATATGATAAGTCGAAATTGTGAGAGCAGCAGAACCATTCCTCGCATCCAAAACTATGTCCCAGGCATTGCTGGCGTTCACCTGGGGTTTCATCGTGCGATGTCTAGAAACAGTTTCATTTGCTGACTTGTATTTGGCAGTATCTGAAAGAAATCAATACTATCTTGGAAGATCATAATCAATAGCAAAATATGCTCAGGGATGTTGGAAGTCCAAAAAAATCAAGTCTCGACCTCAGTCAATTCCGAAAGATCGGCCGAGACCGAGTTCCAACATCCTTGAATATGCTGCAGTATCTTAGATTCGCATTCTACTCTCATTTATCATTTTAATCAAACATGAGCATCGTATTGATTACACCAATAATGACGTAACTAATATTTTAGTTATAAAATAGAATTGATCGAAACTTTAAAAGGACTGACTCTCTGGAACATTGATAATCACTATATCTTCATGTGGGGGGTCGATTTGTACAATCGTAATTGGATTGTGAGGCGATGAATCGAATGTTTGGTTTTGAATATACCAGAAGAATAGGCTAAAACATGGATTATTCATTTCACTGATTGATTTTGATTCATTCGCAAATCACTTACCTCCCCAGAGAAGCGTTACTCGGACCACCATAAACTAAATATCTCGTAGCATAATAAAATGGATAGTTGTATTGCAATATAAGGTCGGCAGTTAACTGAAATGAGTATATTTTACCATAAATTAATGAGAGGAAAAAGGTATTCGAATTAAATCTTATGCTTTTCGGACGAAATTACTGAATAACATTTTCACATAAAAGGAGTCATGCTCCCTTTCAGTTCGTACAGTTTTCAAATTAGCAACAATGCGTCCTAAAATCTCACTGATGAGTTCGACTGATCTGCCGTGATGACACTCTTTCTCGTCCCTCTATTTTGCGTAAGCAGAACAGCCCTCTTATCGGACCCTATTGAATATGTCGTATCTATCGATGATGGCACTAAATTTGATCTTTTTAACGTTTACTGAAGAAAATTACATTTAGTATAGGACGCTTCAATGTAAATTGTTGATTTGAACGTTGAATTAGGCGGACAGTAAAGAGTGAAGCTGTTAACTCCTTCCGGGAAGTAAAATCTATGCGAATCATTTAGTCGTTCACTGAAATTAATGTTCTTTTATCGACACATTATTTTAATAATTCTTCGTAAAATCTATAAGTTGTCAACGCGGTAATGTTTTCTTTTCTTCTAACTGAAGAATATGAGACACGAATTCTAGGAGAGAAAACTGAAGGATAAAATCGTACCTTCAGTTTTAAATCTCGCAGAAATGACGAAAACCAGATAAAATACTTGCCTGAAAACATAGTGCTCTCCAGAATCACTAATTGTGTAGTAGTCCGATCCTACCATCACTCCTTTGATGAGAAATGAAACATAAGAATCTGATGGAACCGTTACCTAAAAATTCTTTATAACTGAAGAGGTGTTTATAAGATTGAAAAAAGTATTTACATTAAACGTGCAATTGATTGTCTTCGAGCAATAATTTTGAAGATTGGGAGATTGACCGAATGTGAAGTTGGAAGTAATGCTTGTGTAAGAAAGACAATCTAAATAAAATATAGTAGAATAGCGTAGATTAAAAGTTACCTTCTGCATCCGCAAATTCAGCTAAACAGAACAGAGTTAGTAAAATAATCGTAAGAACTGCGCTCTTCATTTTTCTGAAACAAAAAAAAATATTATCAAGAAGATAGATTCAAATTAGAATAAACTTCAATTTATCACAACATCATAAAATCAAATTAATTAGGACATAAAATTTCATGCACTAATCAGAATTTGTAGTCACATTTAGCTTTGGAAATTACAGAATTGTTATATATCAGTATGCTAAGATAGAAATAATTTGACCGTATGAAAACTTAATCATCTCGATGAATGTTATGAAAGCCTCTTATAAAGCCCAATCATCTTAGGAATTTGTTTTAAAGCTTCCTTACTGATAAAGAAAACCATCAATTTATTAAATGATGCTATCTGTCGTTTTTCATTTTTGATTCTTAACAATATGTGCTGTTTTGTCTTGATAAGGAAAGATTATAGTTCCTCGGCATTTTGTTTTCATTCCATTTTCATTTGCCCAATTTATCAAATCAAATGAATGATTCAACATCAAATGAATTTATAACTTTATTTCATAATGTAAATGAGGTGATTAATCAAATTACTGATAAGTTCATAACATTTCGGCATCATTAATCAATATAGACGAAAAGACAAGTGATGAAATTTCATTATGATTTGTACTCTACAGTTCTACAAAAATGCAATAAAAATTTCGGATTTAGCTGATATGTGTAATAGGTCGAATAACAAAACTATTTGGTTTCGGGCCATCAGTAATCTGCCTTGTTTCTTCATTCGCGGGAATGTCAACTGAAGTTTTCACTATTTATAAAAGAAATATTCTAGAAATGTTTTACTTCGAATTTTATTTGACTGAAGCTTTCGAAATTTTGATGCGATGAATTCTCGATAATTCTGGTCGGCTGTTAAAAGAAAGATGGATCCAAAAAATCCATGATTTGAAATTAGAAATATCAGGAAGTTCGTGCGATCTGTTTCAAAATTTCTTATCAAAAATACTTTAAACTTATTTTCTTACGTGCATTGTATTCTGTTGAGCCATACGAGATAAAAAGTGGAATCGATAACAGAAAATTGGAATCACGACCTAGAATCAAATTGATAGAATATTTTAATTTGAACCAAATGACTTACTTGCCCTAAGAGTATTAGCAGAAATCTTCGTTTTAATTTGAAAGTCTCTTTTGATATGGTTTAATTCGAAGAATTTAAAATTTTGATAACATGCTCAAAGATCACATGTGAGGATGCCATGTAATTTTGAAAAAAGGTTATATTATAATTATAAAAATGTAAATATATTTACTTTTTACAGCCTAATTCGGAAACAATTATATATTTATTTCCGCGTAGGATGATAATAAACAGCTTATTAATTAAATATCTCAACCATTAATATACCGAATTGGGTCAATAAGAGTTTTGGAGAAAAGCGAAACTTTCGCGAGAAACAATTAGTTACAAATTCAACGAAACGTTTTCAGTTTCTAATTCACAGCGATTTACAAACTCGTGCATATGCTAAATCACGTTTCAATTGCCTGGAAAATAATAATTTACAAGTTCAGTAAAACAGATTTTGTATTTCAAATCTAACAAATTATTCAATTAGTTTATTGAAACGCATAAAACATCCAACGTCAATAAACTATATTTCAAATATTCAATAAATAGCTATTTTAATCAACAATTTTACAAATTAAAACCTCTTCTTTTCACTACTACAGTTGTATCATAATTTGTAGAAGCTTCAACTAAATTTAATCCTTTTGTTGTAAATTGAAGAAATATTTTTAATAAACTCATTTATAAACCCACCATTTATGATTCTATTTTGTCGTTTCCTTCTTAATTTCGATAGTATAAAATCGCGATACGGTTGATTTGCAAACAATAGGAATAGTGAGCTAAGAAATCCATGATTACTAATGGCAAATACACAAACTTGACATAGCTAAAATTAATTTGATATTCAAATTGACAAGATAAACTTTAAAATCAAGTAGAATCTTACCTGGATTATATGAAATTGCACCATAAGAAAGGAACAATGGAGCTACCATTAAAATAGCTGGAACTGATATCTAAATATTATTTTTTGAATAATCAACTGAGACATTTCAGACTTGACCAACTAGCATCCATAGAAATTTTCGTTGAATTTTTAGAGTTGAAACTGATAATTTTGTATCTCGTCTGGTTAAATTTCTCAAAGTAAGGAGAAAACATATAGATATTGGCTGAAACTCAATGAAGGTTATATTTTCACTAGCGAAATATCAGTAGCGAGACAGTTTTTATCTCGAAATATTTTACGAAGAAAGTTACCTTCTATTAATTTGAGTATTATAGAGCGAGCAAGAAGTTTGGAACCAAACGTCGAATTTTAACATCATGGTTGAACCCACTCTTCACGAACAAATCATTTTGAGATTTTAAACACATGTGCAAGATTAAAATACCTATAAACCCTCCAAGGC
>LIAE01008512.1:0-27858 GCA_002287525.1 Diploscapter pachys | reverse complement strand
TGGAATTGATAATTACCAGCGCTGCACAGTTAATTAGATGCAGACACTATAGATACACAAGGAGATTTTATAACCCGAACGCGCAACCCGTAAATCCTGGTTTACGTAGGAAAACGGTAAATTGGCTCAAATTAAACCTATCGTAGACTTAGTTAATATTATTTATAGACAAGCCTCATAATACCTTAATCTAAGAACTGGATTTTGTACCAGAAGTTTAATATAATTAATATGACGAGAACTCAGAAAATATCATGAACTTTATCAAAAACTTGTCCTTATATACATACTCTTATCCTAAATAAGGAAACGAATTCCAGGTACCTAATTAAAACGCTAGGTTATGACCTAAGAACGCATGCATTTTGGACACTAGTAGCTCTATAAAAGTTAGGGTGTATGTCAAATTATATAATGAAGAGTCGAAAACTCGAAACAAAATGCAAAATATACGTGTGCAACTTTGGACTTTGCAAGGCTTTTGAGATCACCACTAGATGGTGTGTTTGCATTAAATTATATATAGTTCTGAATACTTAGAATATGAAGAAGCTACACTGAAGGGAATATGTGAGTTTGAATTTGGATCTGAACCTGAAAAGCTGCAGTCAGGAAATTGTTTGTTGCAAAAACCGCAGCAGAAGCTCAAAAAATTTGTTTATCATGAACTGAAATGCAAAAGCTAATTTCCGGCAAACAAGGAATCAGAATTTACACACAGCTACAGTATGCAAACTTGCAGTATCTACGTCAAAAAAGTATGATGGAAATTGGGTTATTATTCTCTGAGAATAAAATGCTAGGACTGATAAAATAATGATAAAGGCATTCGAATAATTATTTATCAGATTATCAGTTCAACTTTATACTTCAATGCCCCCAAGGGCACTGAACGATATGTTTATTTGAATAATAAGAGCGCGAATTCCTAGATTTGAAATATAGCCGCGACATTAATGAATAAAAATGGCTCTAGTGAAACAGAGGCTTAGGCGTTTGACGCCCTGATTTTTAACAAAAATCGGATTTAATTGGCTTTCCTTCGCAATGCGTTTAGGGTAATAGGATCTTGCCCCTAATAATTAAGCGAAGACAAAATTCGATATATGGGAAGTCGTGAAAGGCATCGGCCTATCTTACAATACGTAGATGTGATGATCCGACTAAAATGACGAAAATCGTAGGGCGTGTCATCAAGCGATATATGATATCTTCTATAAGAGATTTATCTGGGTTTAATATTAGATTCACGAGAATTGCAATTTGAGAGCGGAATTTTCGTCATAGAAATACGCAGATTGAATATGAGTAAAAGTTTTATGCTGACAAAAATTTACAACTAATAAAAGTGGTAGAGCATAAGCCAAAGAAACTTTGTATATGGAATTTCATGAATATTAGTTATGAACTTTGAAGTATTAATTGTATTAATAGACGATATTACATTTGTAATACTAGGCTAAACTTCTAGTAATTGCCTTAAATTAACAACAATATTCTCGCTGCGTCTTCTCGAAAGCTAGAACTCTCAAAGTGCAACATTTTCCACGTCTGATAACCTATGCAGCCAAATTATGGGGGTCTAGAAGAAACTCAGATAGAAACATTTTCTTGCAAAGGAAAAGCAAAAACCTTGAAGATATCAATTATTTAAAAGCATAGAGCTGCATGATATCACATGAAAATCAGCTCAGATCTTACCGATGCAAAATAGGCTCCTATTTGTGGCAGAAAGTAATATTTACCCACATGTTCCGTGGCAGTTCGAGTAATGGAATTTAGATCTATGATATTTTTGCATAAATTGTCGGATACAAATCTATATAAATGCATGGTATTTTATATGCATCGCGATTATCAATATCACATGAAAATCACGTTTAAATTTCGATGATTCCCATCACTTATAAAGTCAGCTTTAACAGTATAATTTTTTAGAAATTTTCCCAATAAAACTAAGTAGGAGATGCAAGTTATATGTCCCTGAATTTTCTCTATCTTGTGGGTCACTCTGTACATTAAAATAAAATTATATCTTATGTAGTGTAACATAAAAACTACAAGTCATTATCAATAATAATGTCATTAGCTAGTTTGTATGGTTGTTAGAGAGCGCAAGTGCTTTTTCCAAATTTGATGTTGGCGAGATGTGAAGCTAGCAGGAATATTACAGGACCCTTCAAATACTCAAATCAAAAAGAAAAACTCAATTTCTGCATATTCAAATTGGAGTATTTGCGCTCTCTAATTATTGCTCCTCTTATCTTTGTGTTATTCTGATTATTTCGATTCCGTGCATGCGCTACCTTTATTGATCCAGTTTCAAATTTTTTAACCAAAAGTTTAAAGTCTGGAACTCTACCAATGAGCTATGCGTCCTGTGGATGGGATATCTGGACAAGTGAAGAAGGTATGCGAGAATTTTGGTAGGAACAGTTCAAGGTCAACTGACAAAGGAGAGTGACCAAATATGTGCGTTAATATCGATCAATAACGCATGGCGTTAGCCGCTATTTTTGAATATTTTTGTTATAACATATTCATTATTTTAGATATTTATTTCATGATTCGCAAATAACAAAACTATGAGATAACAAGACAAAAACCTTCCCACTGCTTATTCAAAACTATGTGTTTATCATCTTATGTCTTGTTATCGAAAGTCATGTGTATATGATTCCATTTGATTTAAGATAAACTGTTTTATTTAACTTTATCTTTAGATTCCACTTTCCACAATGTCTCAAACGTTTGCTGAACGGGTATTGCCTCAGAGGATGATGGTTTTGTTAAGAGAAGTCGATCAACAGGGGAAAGTTGTATTTATTTGCTTACTATGCTCATTATTCTCCATTATGCCTGTAGGGTGGGTCATCTAATTTAAATATTCTAAATTTTAATATATTCTAGATATCATATGGTAGTGTTAAATGTTCCATCGTACATTCTTCAAGACTTTATAAATGGCTCGTTCCACAAGCACTTCAATATCATATTAGATACTAGATCTCTGAGTATCATTTGGTAGGCAATAAAGTTAGAATAAGTAAAAATATGCTAATTTTGGCAATAGCTATACTACGGCACGGTTTTTTTTTTCTTTTAAATGAAATAATAGAATGATTTCGACTAAAAAGCTATCAATTTTCTCAAATTTTCCTAAATCTGCTCATTTCATTTTAAATTGAGTCGATTTGAATGTCTGAAAGGCAACCTGAAAACAGCATGACATTATGACATAGGATTTGACGAAATATTAAGAGAAAATATACCTTACCCCACCATCCTCTACCCTACTCTAGCCTATTTTGACTAGGCTCGTTCATTATGCCGTGCGGTTTCCAAATGTATTGCGTGAAAACTTCACAAAATTGTTCAAATTTGTAAAAAGCATTGAAAATTAAAGATGGTAAAAGAAAATAATGGAAAATCAATAATGTCGTAGAAAAATTGCGCCGCATTTTAATAAAAAGCATACCGTAGTATAGCAGAAATATCGTGTCTTGGCTTAGAAACTGCCGCTAATTTTAGGTCGATTACAGTAGCTTCTCAGGGCTTAGGAGCTTTGATAGGCTGCTTTTTCGTTATGCCATTATCAAAGCTCGGGACAAAACGTGCCATGATGCTTATTAACAACGCGATTTTAATAACGGGTATCAAATATTTCATTTTCTAATAGTAAGACTTGTTTGCAGGTTCCCTATTCATGTCTTTATCATACTTTTCTAACTTCGCCATATTGTTAATACTTGGTAGATTTATGACCGGAGTTTATACGGGCTTAGCATGCGCACTAGTGCCATTATACGTGCAGCAAATATCGCCGAAGACTATTAAAGTAATTATTGAACTGTTATTTGTTAAATTTAAATGTTATTTTCAGGGGTCATTGAGTTGTTTCATGCATATATCGGTTTCTTTTGGCTCAGCGTTAGGTGCAATATTTTCTTTGGACTTCATGGTCGGAGGCCCAAATACTTGGTTCATTCTGATGGGGTTACCAACGATTTTTGGTTTGCATACTAAAATTTTGATTTAAGTCCTAAGTTTTAGGGGCAATAATGATGGCCGCTTCATTTTATGTGCCTGATACTCCAAACGATTTGCTACAAAACGGTCAATATACTGAAGCGATAAAATCTATCAAGTTCTGAAACAATTTTAAAAATCAAAATTTTAAGTAATTTAGATTTTACTATGATATCATCAATGAAGATGAAGACCAATCCATACAAGAATATTGGGACCTGGTTCCTGAGGTAATTAATCAAATATTTGACTACCCCAAGTTAATTACCCCAATTAAGATGCCGCAGCAATTATCCTGCATGGAAGTGTTTTCCAAGTCGAACATTCGGAATCGAATTTTCTTGGGAATGATCGCTAGTGGTACGCAGATTTTTTCAGGCAGTATGGTTGCAATTAGCTACTCTACAAAGTAACTAACTAATTAATTACCTAATCAACTATATTTCATTATCCTAATTAAGTATGTTCACCGCCGTTTCATTTATGACTTCGTTAATTCCTTTCCTACCAGCCTTGGCATCAATTGTGTCTATACTATTAACGATTCCAGCGCTACAATTGGTAAAATGTATCCTTGTTCTAATTCAAAGATGAAATTTTCAGGTTGAAACCTGTGGAAGGAGACCACTTTTGCTGAATACTTTGATTTTATGTCTAATAGCAAACTTCTTGTTATTGTTATTCACACTGCTAGCTGGTGATAGAGGTTAGTTTTGAGAAGTAACCAATATATGATGATATAGTACCCTGAATATTGAATTTTTTTTTTTAAATCCTTAATTTCAAATGCACTATTATTTTATTAATTTACTATAATTGTACAACTTATTAATTCCTAACAAGCAAATAGGTAAAAATAGAATTAATGACAAATTAAGAGGACTGGTGGGCTTCTTGGGGTTTCGCAATTTCATTTCTGTTTTATGGAATTGGTTATAATCTTGGTACCGGGCCAGTGGCCTATTTTCTGGCGGGAGAGCTCGTGCCACCCGAAGCGGCGTCAATTTCTTTGGGTTAGTTCGACGAAATTTTAAAACATATTCAATCTATTTATGATATCCATTAATCTAGGGTTGTGAGTAAAATTATGAATGTTAAAAATTATTCCACTTTATAGTTGAATAGATCTGGTTTATATTTGCCTATAAGTTGAATATTTTTCTTTGCGATTTTAGGAGCTTCTGTAGCCACAAATTGGTTCTGTTCGATGATTACCACGCTTACCTATTACCCATTGTCAGTGGCTATAGGCGGGTGGAGCTATTTGATGTTCATAGTTCCGAGGTAATTCAAATGTGCTATTTTTTAATAATTCAAATTGAAGTATAATATTCTGGATTATACTCTGGAGATTCTTGCCTGAGACTAAATATTATTACAAAGAAGACTCGTACGATGAGAGACTACTGAATGATCTTGGATCCCCAAATGGTTCGTATGGTACATTTACCAGTGAACCTGAGATTTTCTAACTTATAAGCAAATCTAGGCAAGGATTAAGCCGAATTTTAGGCGTATGCCCACTAATATGTCACTTTTCTATAGAATAATTTAGCCGTGAGTGAGTACCCTCTCCGCCGTTACGATCCCGCCCCTGCTCATCCTCATTCTCTAGCTTCGGTTCATTCGGTTGCAGGTTATGGCGTTCGTAAAGGGTTAGGCTAGGTCATGCTTGTAGCGTGTAGCGGTCCTGGGGCCTTAGCCTTCGTGTGTAGTGCTTCCCTAACTTATTGTGATTGATTGGACTTACAGTGTCTCTTCTCAGATTGTTTATTACTTACAATAACTGGGCGGAATTACGGTATTCTAGTTATAGATATAGATGTTAATAGAAATATGTACAAAGGGGAGGACAGGGGGATAAACCCCCAGGCGTCACATCTTCTGCCTAGGATGTGGGTCGACTGCCTGGGGGGACGAGATTGCTTTCTTGAGAGAGGGAAAAGAAAGATAAGGATCCGTGGGCGACGCTTAACGCGTCGTCCCCGAATCCTATGGCACATCTCGCCCCCTCCGAAAGCAGCGCCCTCGCTGCTTATAATAAAAAGAAATTAATAATAAATAATGATAAGTAATAATGATAAATAATAATGATAATAAAATTATTAATATTACAAGATCTCTTAATATAAATATTAAAAAAAAAAATAATATAAATATTTTTAAAAAAATATATGTAATTTGTGTAAGGCCCCTTTTGTCTCCGCTCTCTCCCCACACTAATCACTTTCTTTTCCCCGTTCCGGGTATGTCGATGTCGGCGTCTGGCGATTCGAAGATGCGTACATCGTCTTTGTGTGCGACAAATTGTTTCTGCTTCCCATCTTCGTAGTGTACTGCTGTTCCGGTGACTTTCGTGACTTTGTACGGCCCTCGGAGGTAGGGGCTCAATTTGTTTTTGGGCGGCTCACGTCTCACCAGTACGATGTCGCCTTCCTTGACGTTCCTTTCCGCTGTTCTCCTTTGCGCCGCCGCTTTCTCTCGTTGCCTTTTGGATGCCGTTGCTAGCTTCTTTTTGATGTAATCCTGGATCATGGCTTTTTGTAATTTCAAGATGTCCACATATGCCTGCGTGTTTGGGAAGCGTGGGTAATCCTTCGACTCGAAAAGCTTGGGCGGGACGCCGAATACTGCTTCGTAGGGCGAGATATTTGTGGTTTCCGATGGAAGGGCGTTTATCGCGAACGTCACTGCTTGGAGCGTGAGATCCCAGTCGGTTTGAGTGTCGCTTACAAATGCGCTCAAACATTCTTCTAGCACTCGATGGGCTCTTTCCACGATGCCATTTGCGTTTTTGTGAAACGGGATGGAGAGTTGATGTTCCGCATTGACGATTCGAAGTGTCTCGTTGAACAATTCCGCTCGAAAATTGCTTCCTTGGTCCGTAAAGACTATTGCTGGGGGGCCGTATTTGAGGACGAAATTTTCCATGAATGCGATGGCGATCCTTTCCGCAGACTGGATTGGCAGTGGAGCTGTGACGAGGTATCTTGTGAAGGCATCGCGCATCGTCAGGATGTATCTGTTTCCGTTCTCAGTGACAGGTAGAGGTCCAGCAATGTCCATATGGACTCGTTCGAAAGGGAATGACGTCTCAGGAAGTGCTCCTAATGGCTCGACTGTTCCTTCATGTGGGTTGGCTTTCCTTCTCTGACATTGGACGCAGCGTCGTATGAATGCCCGGACGTCCTCATTCATCTCGGTCCATTCATATTGTCGTTTGATTGACGCGATCGTTTTGGTAATTCCCATGTGCGCGGCCAGGACTTTCGTTGTGTGATGTGTTTTGATGATCGGTTCGATGATTTCGGCTTTCCTCGGAAGGATGACCTTCAGCGCAGCGAGTGCATTTTTAGGTTTCTTGTAGAGCAGCCCGTGCTTCGTAATGTATCGATTCTTGAGCTTTTTAGTTTTGGCGTTGTCCGATCCGTTGTCGATTTCCTGGATGGCGTCTCTGATCCATTTCTCCTTTTGCTGTATTTCTCTGATTTCTTCGCGAGACATCTCGACCATGGCGATTGCAAGAACTGAGTTCTGTTTCTCATCTGGAACTGGCGATGCGTTCTCATCCGCTGGCTTCTTTTCATTTGGCTTATCTTCCTCTGGATCAATTACGGCTCTTGATAATGCATCGCATACCTTATTCGCGGTTCCTGGGCGGTACTTAATCGTGAGATCGTATTCCATGATAACCAACTGGTATTTGGCTAATCTTCCAACCAGATCTCGGCATTTCAACAATGTTGTAAGCGGTCTATGATCCGTAATGATTGTTGTGTTGGTTCCAATTATGTATTGCCGGAATTGGGCGACTGCGTAGACTATGGCTAGAGCTTCGAGTTCTATTGCTGGATAACGGGTTTCTGCTGGGGATAACTTCCGACTTGCGTATGCTATTGGATGTATTTCATTAGCTTCCCTGTTCAGTTGACACAGCATTGCTCCAATAGAAATTCCAGAAGCGTCGACTTCGATTGTAAAAGGGCTTCCTAGTCGGGGTGCCTGTAGAATTGGCGCGGTACTGAGTGCGACTTTCAGCTTGTCGAATGCTTCTTCTGCGTTCTCGTTCCACTTGAAAGGTGTTTCCTTCTTTGTTAGGTCCGTTAGCGGGGCAGCTATTTTTGCGAAGTTGGGGATAAAACGACGAAAGTATGATGCCATTCCGATGAATCCTCGAACTTCTCGCAGTGATTTTGGCCTTGGAAAATTTGTAATAGCCTTGACTTTTGCTGGATTCGGCTTCAGTCCTTCCTTACCAATCGTGTATCCAAGGAAGTTTATTTCCCTTTTCGCGAAACTGCATTTCCTTAGCTTTGCTTTCAACCCAAATTCCTGTAGTTTCGTGAGGACTTCCTCGATTTCGGCTAGATGTTGCTCGAAGGTGTCACTGGCTATCAGAATATCATCCAGGTAGGTGTAGATTTTTGCTGATATGCTCCTTTGTAGTTCGTTTATAGCCTTTTGAAAGGTGTGCGGCGCTCCACATAGTCCCATAGCCATTCGACAATATTGATAGTTTCCAGAATTCGTAATGAATGCCGTCAATGGTCTATCCTTCTCTCTGAGCAATATTTGGTAGAAACCGCTAGCTAAGTCGATATTTGTGTAGTACTTCTTTCCTCCTGCTGTATCGATTATTTCCTTGATTGATGGTATCAGGTATATTTCTTTCCGTGTGACATTGTTTAGGGCTCGAAAGTCGGTCGTAAATCTTATGGAGTTATCTTTCTTCTTCACTAAAACGATCGGACTCGAGAAAGATGAGTTAGATGGCTCGATTACGCCTTGTCTCAGCAGTTCTTCCACTTGTTTCTCGATTTCTTGCTGCTTCCCGAGTGGAGTACGGTATATCTTCGGTTTAGGCCTTGGAAGGTCGCGTCGTATTTCGATTATGTGCTCAACTTCACCTTTGAAGAGGCCAATTTCTCCGTCTTTGTTATAGAATGCGTCCAAATTTCTTCGAATCACGTCCTTCAGTTTCCTTTTCTGGCTCGGTGTTAGCTGTTCATCCATCTTTAGGTCTTTCAGAATGTCTCCTTGTGGGAATTCTGGCAGTTTTCCTTCCCAATCTGCTTCTGGCGGAACCGGGTCGTCGATATCTAACTTTTCTGTTCCGGTTTCATCGATTATTCTTAGTTGAACAATTGCTGCTCGTCCTAATTTCATTCCTTTCCCAATGCTTATCGGGCGGTCTGTGGAGTTTGTGAGTTGTACCATCGTTTCCAGCGAGTCTTGCGGGTGAAAAATCGCATTTCCTGTCCTTATCTGATTCGATTCTTGATTCTCAAGCAAGATAGCTTCTTCGGTCCTTTTGAATGGTTCCTCTTGACTTGGCGCAATTTTGATATTCCTGGTTCCCCTTGGTGCAATGATGCAGGCGTTGCAGGCAATGACGTCCACCACTCTTTCCGTAGGTTTGAATATCGGGTCATTTCTTTTGATGAGTTGCATCCTCGCGTTTCCGACTTCGATAATTCCTCTTCCGGGTTTCAGAGATGTCGATATTCCTTGAGCTTCGAGTGCTCGCATAAAATCACATCCAAGTAGGACTGGGCAGGGGCAATGTTCATCTTTTGAAACAAGAAATTTGTGTCGCAGGGAGTAATTCGCGATCCTGATCGGCAGTGCAGATTCTCCAAGAAATTGAAATGTCGATCCATTTGCTGTTGTGGCTTTCCGCATTCGATGAGTTTTGTCCATCTTCCATCCCAATTGGTGAAGAATATTTTCTTGTAGGTAACTAATTGACGCACCTGAGTCCCATAATGCGGGGACTGCTCTGTCCGCTATCGTGATCGTGACGAATGGCAGTGCTTCTAGCGATTCTTCATGTAATGTTGCTCCGACAAACGGTAATAAGATTGGTATGTAGCTGAATATCGGCGGATATCGAAATCCTCGATAAACTTTTCCTCCCTCTTCTTCTTCTTCTTCTTCGGGTGCAGAGGCTTTCTTAATCATCGTATCCATTTCCACGGCATTGACAGTTGCATTCGGTGTTGATCTCTTTACCTTCCAGGCGATGTAGCATTTTAGAAGTCCGAAAATGATTGATATCACTGCTATTCCTCCTATTATGACGCCGGCAACTTTCGCAACGTATAGAATATATCCTTTGCCAATAGTTTTTGCAAATTCCGCCATGGATTCTCCGGTTTGTTCGAAGATATTAGGTTCGCTGTTCCGAATCATTTCCAATTCTTCTGATGATAGTTCTGCTCCTGTTGCGATTTGGAGAAGTCGACTCTGTTTTTGCTGTAGAGCGGCGATGCTTGATCCGTAGGAAATAGCCAATTGTAGAGGGAAACTCGATGTTTTTGCCACTTCGTACATGTCTCCGCCTTCAAACACAAGTTTGCTAATCTTTGGGTTCATCTGTTGATGGAATGGCGGCAGATATGTGATGTTTGCCTGGGTCTGATCGGCGAACCAAGAGTTATTTTTGGGCAGCAGATATGGTCGGGCTAATTTACAATCGATGATGGGACTCACTCGTGTCAGTTCCAAAGAGCCTGGTACGACGAAAAATGTCTGCTCGTCCGTTGATTGTATTGGAAGCTTCGCATAACAGGTATCGTTTATGTTGTGATTCGGGTAGATCTTCTTCACTTCCACTTCTGGACATTGGCGAATTCGTAAGATATGTTGTCCGGCAAATTCCGCTTTTAAATCGTCCCTTCGCAGAATGGTTCGTATGCCGACGGTTGGGTCCAACTTCAGGATAGCCCACCAAGTGAGGAGCATTCGATTTTGTATGATGCAGATCGTTTCCATGATTTTTAAGAAGTTTTCCCTCAAATCCTCTTGCAGCTTTTCCATTACAAATTGTGAGCGGTGATTTAGCTGTGCCGAAGACAAGTTACGTCGTGTATTCTCCTCGTGATCGTACGTCTTCCTCATGTATTCGATATGTGTGGCTGATCCAACACTGTTCACATCCGGTATTTCGGTAGGCTTCGGGTCGACAGCCTTTCTTCTCTTTCGCGATATGACTTCAATCATGTACCATTCGGTTTGAGTATTAGTGTGCGCGGTCGTAGCTTCCGTTTCTTCCTGTCCGTCTTTCTCGTTTCGATCTTTCTTTAAAATGTCATAGACGGGGGATTCCGCAGAAGTTTTCTCCTGTACTAGTTGCTTGTAGGGCTCTGGAGTTGACGATTTCGGCGTTTTCCGCATCTTCAGTTTCGCTTCCACCATTAGATGATAATATTGTTCCCATTGTAGGTGAGTTTTCCTGTACCATCTCATAATTGAGTCGACAGTCATCTGGTGGGGGTAGAATTCGTCCGCTGGTAATTCCATCTCTTTGAGATATTGATCTGGCCATCCTTCTTTTATTACTCCCATTATCTCCTTCATCTTCTGGACCATTTGTTCGATCTTTTCTTCCGAATTTGGAGTACTTCTTCTTTTGATTGGTAACCGCAATTTCTTTATCCAAAATTCGTCGATCGCTTTTTGCGGGTAGTCGTACAGGTCTCTCTGGTCCGTTCGCATTGCCAGTACCATTGCCTTTTGCGTTATCTCTTGTATGCTGTAGGTGCTATCCACTCGTTCGGTATTTATCTGATGCTCGCGGATGAAATCGTTGATCCTTCCAGTCAATAGCGATCTATTCGTTCTGAGAAAGTTGAGGTAATTTTGTACGATTGTTTCTCGTTCCAGCATCATGTGATACGTGATCATGTCGTATGGGGCTTCTCCTTCATAGTCGTACCATCTCAGTTGTCGTTTAATATCCTCGGCACAAACGTCAAAATGCAATAAGAGGAATTTCCGCGTGTCCGATAGTAAATCCGTTATTTCCTTCGCGTTCATCTCCTTGGTAATGGGCGGTTTCTTCGAATTATTATAATTTTCCACTAGCATTTGGACCACTACGTCGAGATTTGTCATCGCTTCTTTCGGGAAATATAATTCGATTCCTGTTCTATTGACTTCGAATACTTCTTCTAGCATCGGTCTCCAGAATTTGGATGTCTCGATTGAGCGTTGTCGGCGCATGTGTCTCGGTGGCGGTTTTCCGGATAGAACGAATGCGTTTTGTAGGCTCTCCACAAGTAGTGTATCGTCTGCTAGGATTGCCTCGAATTTTCCGAGATGTATGAATCGGCATGGATCAATGGGTGAGCTTGGCGGGTCCCAGATTATGGTAGAGTTGTTCACTTTGCAAACGCCTTCACTTCCGAATTCCATGATGTGATGAGTCCTCTTTCCATGAAAAATCTTGTTCCTGTCGTGCATGTTTCGCTCCAAAATGAAGTTTTCGGGAAATTGTCCGGGTATGCCGTTTTATATACGTTCGTTATGATATTCCTCAGCGGCTTCCCTTCATATTCTCTTTCTTCCTGTGCTCTCTGGCATTCTTCCTTTGTGGGAGCTTCCGTGGATTCGACGGTTACGATCTTTGTGGGGATCCAGAATTTTCCCGACGTGCATAGTCGAAAAGTTTCCCGTATGCATTTGTATGCCGTCCTTTCCTCGAGCGATCTGTTTTGGATGAATAGCGATACATCAGTTTTCAGGACAGACTTCGGGTTGTTCTGCTTGCATGTTGTTGGTCTCGGTGGGGCGATGAGTATGCCTCCTCTTGCTGTGTCACAGTCAAACACTTTGTTCCCCAGTGCGTTTGTTTCGGCGCTCACTCCGGTGGTGCAGCACAAGTATACGATTGCGGTTATGAAGATAACATTTGTCCAGATCGAGTTGCCTCCTTTCTTGTTCTTTCTCTCTGGTTCTTTTCCTTGCGCTGGCTCGAATATCGCATTGATCTTCGGATCTGGCCTCCTATTGCTGCGTCCTCTCTGTCCATATCCTTGTCTTGGGTATTGATCGTACGCTCGTGCGTCTCCGCCTGTTCGTTGGTTTCCGTGCCCTTGATTTCTCCAATTCGTGAAATTCCATCCTCTTCCTCGATTCTTCCCATTGAAACGTCTGAATTGTCCACGAGGGGGATATCTTCCTGGGCTTCTTGGTCTTTCTTTTTCCCAATTGCGCGGCGGTTGGTTCTGTGCGAGACCGAGTGCGTTCACTTTCTCCGAAAGCTGGGAAATGGCTTGATGTAGTCTCGTCGATTCTTCTTCTTCCTCTAACTTCAAGAGTGTTTCTTCCATGATTGCTGCTTGACGAGCTTTCTCAAAGCTTTCCGGTTTCTGCCTTCTGACTTGCAATCTTATCTTCTCGTTCAGGCCTGCTAGAAATGCAGTGAGCATTTGTTCTTCTCTTATTCCCACTTGATCGGCGTTTGGGTATGCTCTTTGCGCAAGATCCTTTAGAACCATAGCGAACTGATCGATCGTTCTGCCTCCTTGTCTTGTAGCTCGTAGTTCGTGACGTGCCAAAAGTGCAGTATCCTCCGTACAGACGCGTTTGTTTAGTTCATTCAATAGTGCTTGCCATGGGCCATCTTTTACTGCAGCTGGTATCTGTTCGTAGTTCTCTCGCACTTGGCCTGTTAGGGTCAAGGGGAGAAGACGGCGCGCATCTTCATCATTCAATAGATTGGCTGTTAGATAATCATTCAGTCGGCGGATGAAACTTTTGAAATTCTCGGCTTTCTCGTTGAAGATGGGCAGATTATGTGCAGTTCGGGTCGCTTGGAGGGTTTGGCGGGCAACTCCCGTTAGTTGCTGAAGGAGTTCTAATGCATCCTGATTCATGTTTCGTTGTTGGAGCCTTCCTTGCCTATCAGTATCTGCTGGCGCTGGCTGTCGCGGTGATCTTCCTGATTGCCCGCGCAACGCCCCTGACGGTCGATCGTTCCCTCGCCGCACTTTGATAGCTTCCGGGCTTTTCGAGAAATCAGTGGTAGCTGTGTAGCTCCCCGAGGGTAATTAGTGAGCGGAGAGGCGGGTACTGTGGACTGGTGGCAAATAGCTTGTTGCAACTGTTTGTTCTCACTACAGTAACAAAGGGGTACCAGCTGTGCCGTTCCTTGTCGTTATTCTCGATTTTGAGATTCCGGGTGAAATCCACTGGCTGACTCTGCTCGGCTTCGGACTTTGAGCTTGGGTCGGCTAGCTTGAATTCCTTTGGTGCGTGGCTGGTTTTAATCACGTCTTCCAGGTGATGGGGTATCGAGTTGGAAATTGTAGACTTGGGACGGGGAGGGTAGATGGGTTTATAAAAAAGGGAGAAGGGTAGGTTTATAGAGGGAATGAAGGTAGGTTTATGGAGGGGAAGGAATAGGTTTGTAGAAAGTTGGGACGATAACGTTGAATGAATATTGGCGACTATGATACCACTCGGCTGTATATATACGATCTAGGTGTCGTTATCTCATTGTGGGCGATACAGTATTCGGATCGAGAGATATTGCATCCATTATCCGACTGTCAATAGGATCCCTCAGTGCCCCATATCGCCTTACCCATCTCGTTCGCACTTATCTGTCTCCTTCAGGATCCGTTGTATACCTTCCATTGCATGATTTATAGTGCGAATATCGCCATTCTGATTAGGGGATATATGAGAACTGGGACACGAGAGATGGGATTCTTGGTATCCCACTGTGCATTATCTTATTTGGGTCCGTAGTCGCGTAAATATCCAAAGTCCGTGATCGTCCAATTGATACGATATAGAATTGAGAGAACACTTATAGTACCATTTCTGACATTCCAATAAGTTAGGGTGCAAAAGAATGTGTGCATTCTGGATTTATCGGGTGGGAGTAGCATCCGCTGTAGTATTTGCAGCGATAGTAGAATGTTGGGATTCTTCTCCGAGTTGCGAATCCATTCCTCGCTGGTGCTGTCATATCCATCCAGTGAATATTCTTCTTCGAATTTCATCTCATCTGCTGATCCGTTGCATGTGCATTTTGTTGCATCATGTCCGGCAAACGGAGTGTCTAGCGGAAACGTTAGTCCATCATCATAAGTTTGCGCAAATTAGATTTATGTACGTTGACTCGTTTCGGTAGGCGCTCGGCTGCTCGTAGCTCCAGTCCATTGGAAGCTACCGTATCGATACGTTTTCCTCCATATCCGCGGAATTAATCTTCATTATAGGGCCCCGAATTCCACCATCGAAGCTAAAGGAGCGACCTTTCCATCGACCTCCCTGGGAATTCGTATTTCTTCATCATCTCCACCAAAGCTGGCGTTGATATGGATCCATATGCCATTTGGACAGCACAATACTTTTCTTCTTCCTCGCGGTATTTCGTTATAAGCGGATTCAGCTAGATGCAGCAGACCTCCAGACTTCACAGGTGATACGTTCCTATCCACACAGTTCCTGCTACAGCCCGTCTCGTCTTTCGGATGCTCCCGATCCAGTGCAAGCGATTCTTTCGCTTTAAGAAGCATAGGACCTCCACGTTACGATCCCGCCCCTGCTCATCCTCATTCTCTAGCTTCGGTTCATTCGGTTGCAGGTTATGGCGTTCGTAAAGGGTTAGGCTAGGTCATGCTTGTAGTGTGTAGCGGTCCTGGGGCCTTAGCCTTCGTGTGTAGTGCTTCCCTAACTTATTGTGATTGATTGGACTTACAGTGTCTCTTCTCAGATTGTTTATTACTTACAATAACTGGGCGGAATTACGGTATTCTAGTTCTAGATATAGATGTTAATAGAAATATGTACAAAGGGGAGGACAGGGGGATAAACCCCTAGGCGTCACATCTTCAGCCTAGGATGTGGGTCGACTGCCTGGGGTGACGAGATTGCTTTCTTGAGAGATGGAAAAGAAAGATAAGGATCCGTGGGCGACGCTTAACGCGTCGTCCCCGAATCCTATGGCACACCGCTAAAATATTGCATTCTGGCTGAGAGCATGTATGTCTAGGTCTGCTTATAAAATCATGACTGTAAATATCGATCGGCATAATAAATTTATTATTCATAGAACAAAAGTAGTGGTCGAAAAGATATGGCTCAAAGGCACAACCAATATCATTATTTTAGCTTAAAAATTTTATCACTCATTTTTGGATATGAGTCTTTCGATATGAGGTTTCGTCCAGACGTAGGTCCAAATGAAGAACAGCGTCGTGAGAGAAATCGGAATTGCTACTATTCCTGAGAAAGTTTTAGTTTTTAGCACTTTAATAAATTGCTATGTTTTACCGGCACTAACTAGTCCAGTCTGTAGGGCCAGCGCAGTGACGGCGATTGTTCCTGAATGATTAAGATTAGCAAAAATAGCAAACAACTAGCGAAAAATAGCTGGAAACTGATAAAAAAAAAACTAGTAAAAATTAGCTAACAACTAGCAATCTTACCTCCCGCAGCGCCCCCGATACCGATCCCGAGTAATACCGAATCCCCGCAGGCGGTCATCGCTGATGCACAACCCGTCACCCGTTTCGCCTCGTTTAGGCGCTTGTAGCGCTCCAATTCGGCCTGAAAGTAGCTAAAAATTAGCACTTTTCTGAAGAAATAGCAAGACTAGTTAAAAATTCGTGTTTTTGGAGAAAAAAAAACAACAAAGAGCTAGCTAGAGCAAGTAAATCCTGAGAAAATCCCTACATTGATGTCCTCCTGAAGTCGCTCCAGCATTTTAGGACGAATTTCAGTGGCTCCCAACTTCGGGCATTTGTCGTATATGTTCAAAGCAATGATACCGTGCTGAAATTTATGAATTAAAAGTTCTGAACTAGAACTAGCAGAATTTTCGAATTTATATAAGAGAATTTTAATGTTTTGAGACGCAGATAATTATCGTTTTCGAGTAAACACAGGAAATTGCACTTCCACATATTTGAGACTGAAAATTGAAAAAGAGCTGACTTTTATGTGAGCCTCGAGTAATCGCTTCTCGCTCATGTGACGCGGGTGTTGAGTAGACTGAAAACAGGAAAACGTTGATATATTTTAATTTGGTAATTTTAAGAGATTAAAATTTTATGAACAATTGGCTATTGCAAATACTCAACCTTTATGGGGTTCATTTATAATATGCTTTAGATTAAAAAGCTGATTTTTAGATGATCGATTCCTATGACTTATTTATAATGTATAAAACCAACTCGATCCATGCCCTTACAGTAGGCGATCTTAGCGTCATGTGCAGCTTCCATGCACAATAACTTAGCATTCGCATTTAAGATGTTCAACGGTTCAGGCATAGTGTTTCCATCGAAATGAGCTACGTATTCCTAAAATTTAGAATTAAAGTTAAACTTGAATTGAACGCTTATACTTTGATATATTGAATCATTTTCCTGCATGTTAAAGTTTTCCCGTTGACGCTTTTGGGCTTTAAATTTTCTGGGTCGCACATAGCGGGTACGATTCGACGAACTTCTTCTCGAAATACGGGTCTCATATCTAAACATCGCTATCTTATGTTAAATTATGAAAATTAGCATATTTAAAAATACCCTTAGCATGTCCTCTAAAGCTTTGTCTCTCAGCGACTCTATGTCCAGGATGAGGCATCAGAAAACAGATTATATCATTAAAGCACTCCATCAAATGCTCCCTCACGGATCTTAGCTCTTCGGGTTGATCGTCTCTAATCTAAGTTTCAATAATTAAATATATTTAATTGGCCAATTACGATTTAACTTAATTACCTCCAAAACGGAATCCAAATACCGCTTCCCGCCAAATTGGCCATAATCATATTCCTCGGGTGATTTGAAATCTCGAACACAAAAGCATAGGGTCTAAATATGCACTTATTTAAATTACTTTAAATAAAAATATACCTGAAACGGCTTTCCAAAGTCCCCTACATCTCGTAAGGCCATTCTTCCGTATTCCACAAACAAAGATAAATGTTGGAGGTTGTCTTCTTGGATGTTGTCCACCAAGTTGTAAATCTAAAAATATTCTATTAAAAGCTAGATTTTAAAAGAATTCGAAAATATAAATATACCTGGCAAGAACTAATCAAAGTAGACAAGGCGAATATTGTCATACATTGCTGGTATGTGGAATTATTGTCGAATGTACCTTGGGTGTCCATCTAAAACAGCAAAAATCGATAAAAAAATATTTAAAACAACGGAATTCACCAGGATTACAGCAATATTCTCCCCTGAAGCGCTCTCAATCATGATCGGCTCACCCCACATCCAAATGCCGATCGTGTCCCGCTTCGTACCACTTCTCCAGTGAAACCCATGCAGTTGGCAGTCGTCCATTAGCCACTCCATCGGCACGTCTGCCTAATTCAAATATTTAACTGAGACAACTGGGGTAATCAAATGTATATTCAGTTGCTATTAACTACCTGCTGAGACTTCTGTAGATTGTACAAGTATTCCAGAAAACAATTCAGCAGAAAGCTCTTCCCTTTTCGAAATGCTCCGGCCACACTGATGATGACGCACTGAAAAACAGCATATTGAAAACGTAGTTGCATGATTACAAGTAACTTCGTTAAATAAAACAATATTAACTAAGTCTGCATATGAATTGTAGCGATATTTACAAACTGCTCTAAAGTACACCATTTCAGTTTTTCATTATTTCGGTCCCTCGATTATCTTTTCTAATAAGAATGAGAAGATGGGAGGTGAATTGCCTGAGATATTTGTGATGTCGTCTTCGTTTCTTCAGCGCTTGCCTTACGTAGCGCTCCTTTTTCTCTTCATTAGCAGTGGGGAAAATACTTGCTGCTGTTCACCTTCTCTCCGCATTCTGCTTTGGCGCGTCCGAGAAAACCGAAAATCGGATATAGAGACACAGAGAAAGACGGAGATATGCGATAAAGGTGTTCGGCAGAGAAAAACGTCTCCTTCTCCAAAGAAAAGTGAAGAAAGGTAGACTGCCTTTTGGAAGCATGCGTATACGTGTTCCAGCATCAAGCTTTCTCCCTCCCTGCGCGGAGGAAAAAGAACTGTCTTTGGCCGTCACTTCTTCAGTCTTTTCTCCATTTTTCTTCGAATTTGATAATCTTTTCCCACTCTCTGCCGATTTCTCTCCCAGCATCCCCGATCTCTCCCACCATATAAAAGGGTCGGCCTGCCCTGTCATGCCCCTGGTTGTCTTCCTCTGCAGTCGAATCAGACGAACAGGATGGACATCGACTCGAAAATCAAGGCGTACCGCTTCGTCGGCTATGCCGCAGTTACGTTCTCCGCTGTGGCCGTCCTGTCGGTGTGCGTCACCCTGCCGATGGTCTACAACTACGTCCATCACGTCCGATCCCAGATGCACTCCGAGTTGAGCCTGTGCAAGGTAGGTGGGGAGGGGCCATTAAAAAATGAGAAAGAATGAATTTTCTAAGAGGTTCCTTTTGAAAAGTTTCTTCAATGAATTTCCTGTAAACGCGAAACCTTTATCTTGTCTACTTATCGCAGAAGAATGCTTGCTGAAATGGTTGCATTTTTGATGACGGCACTTCCTCAATTGTCATTTCCTCAAGGAGAAGGTGTTATCTTTCAAACAAGCTAAAAGAGATGCTTCTGAGATTTACGCTAAAAACCCGAAAGAAGATAAAGGTGCTATTTTGATATTTCCAGGGTAACGCCAAGGACGTTTGGTCCTCGGTGTACAACATCAAGGAGTTGCCCGTCGCCGCCAACAGAACCATCCGTTCGGCCGCCTCGTCCTACAACGAGCAGTGCGCCGGATGCTGCCTGCCCGGACCTCAGGGTCCTCAGGGAGTACGATTATTATTGTTATTTCGAATTCGATTTATCGAAAACTATTTCTCGTAATTAAATATAGTAAATTCGAAGAAAGGATTCATTAGCCATTTTGAGGCAATATTTTCAATCTATCCCTAGTTTAAGTTGGTATTTAATGAAAAATGTTCCGAAAAGGGCAAATTCGGCCGGAATTTTTAAATATTATATTATAAAAGCATTAATAATTTAAATTATAGAGCCCAGGAAAGCCAGGTCGCCCAGGCCGGTAAGTATATTTAACTTTTGTACCATAAAATTATTACTCGCATATTTTCAGACCCGGAGCCCCAGGAAACCCGGTTTGACGACACATTAAGCCTAGATTGATCATGAATAGCTAAATTTTTAAGGGAGCCCCAGGACGTCCTCCTCAGGCACCTTGCGAGGTAAGTTTTGAAATATTTTCACGATAAATTTGAATTTTTGACCTTTAAATTAGCTTGAAGTCAAAAATTCAATTTAATCATTTCAATTCATTCGTCTATTATTCTGATTTTTCGACTTTAGCCTGTGACTCCACCACCATGCAAGCCATGCCCACAAGGACCCAAGGGACCAGTAAGTGATTAAAAATAGCTCAATCTATCGACCCAATTGAAATCTCTGTCGATTGAGCTTTCATTTGGTACCAAATAGCCCCGTATAATGACTTAAATTTCAGCCCGGACCACCAGGTAAGTTCACAGACGGACTTTCCTGATTTAGGAGAAGCTTAATCCGTTGGATTTAAGGAGAGCCAGGTGAACCAGGAGGAGTTGGACCAGCTGTAAATTTTAAAAATTTACTTATATTAAAAATAGTCATAGAAATTGAGAAATCTGAAAAAGCGCATTTTTGAGTAATTTTCCTAAGATATCAAATATAGCTGAAAATCACCTACAAACATACTAATATATTATATTTTAGGGACCAAAGGGACCAGATGCACCACCAGGGTAAGCAGCTTATCTTTTATCAGCAATGCCAAGATAGTACAATATCAAAAATCCTGAAAACATCGCAATTTAATTCATATTTTAGCTCATATTGTACCATTTTATCATTGAACACTATTTCGATCCAAATCTGATAATAATTTAATATATTTTAGCGAATCAGGACCTAAGGGACCACGTTAGTCAATTTTCAATCATATTATAGATCATTTTACTGGTTTAATTGAAATATCAGTCAAATGATTTATCGTTTGATACTGAATAACAATATTAATGATTGTAATTTCAGCCGGACCACCAGTAAGCCGATTAAACCTATATACTCGTAAGAAATGTATTAATTTGTATATTTTCAGGGACCACCAGTACGTTGATTTGCATCTGTTTAAGTTTTTGATCTAATTTAATCATGATTATTTCAGGGAAACCCAGGGTTCGTGCATTCAAGCTTGAATATTCGGATTTTTTCGAGTATTTAAACTTAAATGATCGAAATTTAGAGCACCAGGAGCCCCAGGAGAGAATGCCCAGTCCACACCCGTCCTCCCAGGACCCAAGGGACCACGTATGTTAACTTTCAACAGTATTATAGTTCAATCTGCCAGATTATTTGAAATCTCGGTCGATTGAGCTATCATTTGATACCAAATATCCTAGGTAATGGTTTAAATTTCAGCCGGACCAACAGGCAAGGATTTCTGCGACTATTCGAGATTATTTACGAATATATCGTAATCTGAGTTCAAACTGTTGAACTGCGATTGAAATATATTCGAGAATAGCGAAATAGTCGCACTAAGTCGGCAATTTCAGGCCAGCAAGGACCAGTAAGCTCTAAGATATTCGTATGGTTGTCTAATTATCACAATTTTAGCCAGGCCCTCCAGGCAGCAATGGCGGCGATGGAAACAATGGAAGCCCCGGACCAAAGGGGTAAATTTTCAACTGGAATTTCAATATAACTTCAAATAAATTGATTTTAGACCACCAGGAATCCCGTATGTCGAACATTTCTATGTTACCTATATTTTTGGGTCTAAAAACTTGATTTCAGAGGAAATCCAGGAGCCGACGGACAGCCGTAAGTTCCCTGATTAGTTGATCAACTTTTCGACCTAACCCTCAATTTTCAGAGGCGAGCCTGGAAGCCCAGGAAGAGACGTACGGATTATCATTATTTGTTCCTTTATGATTATCTTGATGAATGATGGAAGCGTCGTAACATCGTAATATATATATGTATTGGTTAGAAGGAGTAACCTCATCCTACACACTTAACACTACTCTACCCTATGATATTTTCTCATCATCTTACGTTGTTACGATATTTCAATATTGAGAATTTGAACTTCAAGCGATGAGCATATTGATTTTGGAAAATTTGCAGGGCCAGCCCGGAGAGAAAGGAATCTGCCCCAAGTACTGCGCCATCGACGGAGGTGAGTAATTGTTTTTATATAAAAAAAATCGCGAAAGCTAATATTTGATTTTTAAGAAAACCTGGAGAAATTGTTTCATCTGTTACATAGTTACATATGCGAGAAAAATTCTTTGCCCTACCATTTCATGTACTATTTCGCATGTAATGGTGTAATGATGTAGCTACTTTTCCAAATTGCAACTCTAATTATTATAATCCGTTCATTAACATGCTGACTTTTATCCCGCTACTTTAGGCGTGTTCTTCGAGGACGGAACCAGACGATAAACCCCATCGATCAATTCAATTTGATTGCCGAAGAAATACCTCATCATCATATAAGCCACTACTTGAAAGATCAGCGTTATTTATTAGTTGCTATTTTAATTGCCGCCACGGTAATGAGGCAAGGCAAATTATCCTAGGCAACTAACCACGAAAAATAAAAATTTCGATCATCAGTTGATTTGTTACCTACGTCATGAAAATTGATTTTTTGTTGTTTCTTTCGCGCGTTTAAAGCCAGAGGCAGGTATGGGGAGAACGAGACAGGAATATCGTATTGGATAAGAACGTAAGCGAAGGAGAGAAGAAATTAAGAGAAGGAATGGGAAATATAACGAATGGGATAATATATTTAAAATGGAAATTGATATTTTAATTTACTAACCCTTTTATTGGCGATTGCATTATGTCCAAACACCGTATTTAAAGCGTTTTCATTCAATCGAAATTTCCCGGGAATTTGAGGGTTCGGTGCGAAGATCTAAATTTATTTCTTTATTTATTATCTTTTAAGTTTTCTATTTAGTTAGCAATTCAGAAAAGATCAGCCTTATTACAACAAGATTTGAAGTAACAATATTTAAATAAATCTATCGAAAACGTGGTAATGGAAGATAGTTTTGCTTAAGAAGAAATTAGTTTTGTTATTTAAAAGTCTTGCTATCAAAAATCATGTTAATTTCGAACTGTCATTTAATTCACCTGAACCGCACGTATTTTATGTCGATGCTCCCATTGCTCTCGGGTGCTGAAGTGCGCTTGAAATGGAGCGGTTAAGTCGAAATCGAAGGACATTTCCTAAAAAGATTTTAAAAAATCTTACTTTTAATTTTATAATCGTATATGATCAATAAATATAAAATGATTTTCTTTCTAATTTAAAAATTAGCATTAACGTTCCGCTCATACTATTTTGGTCAGAGATAGGATGGAATTGTCGTTAAAGATTGTGAATGAGAATTTCTAAACTATAATAAAAATACCGAATGTTCCGATAAATATATAACTCATAATATATTTCATAATCATTTAAGTTATTTAAGGCTAAGTGTCTAAGTTACCTAATATTTGCTTGTCGTACTGTCATCAAGCTGGTTCATTGCCGTCTGCCTTCATTTACCTTTCCTGGTGGGCGTAGGTAGGAGCAATCGGGTAAAGGTTCAGCCCTTTTTCGAATTTTTCTCCGACTTTAGTTCGTTTCTGCCTCTTTGTCCCTCTCCACTTTCCCGCAATCAGAGTCAATCTCTCGTTTCTCTGACTTCTTTTCCTTTGCTAGATTCCAGCACTATTTCGTCGACTTTCTGCCTCGTTTGATCTCCTAAAACAAACAAAAAGCTACTAAAATACGGCATGGAAAAAACGCGGATATGAGCCTTTTCCTCTATTCCTGAAGACAAGGAGGCCCTCTTTTTCCAATATAAGAGGTACAAAAAAGATGTAATATAAAATGGGATTTTTAGAATGTATGAATAATATATGATCTAAGATTTAACGTTATAATTTAATCTATGTGATATATATATATATATATATATATATGAATAACGTGATTGGAATTTTAAAATTAAGACATAATATATAATACATATATGAAGAAGAATAATATGATCTGAAATTGAAAGGTTGAAAATGAATTAGACTATACAGTTGTTAAATATACTAAAAGGTATGTTGAAATGGAATTTTAGGACATATAAATGAATAACATAATCTGATATTAGTTAGTATTATGTTTGGGAAAATAAGATTTGTCAAATTTATACTAGAACAAGACTACGTAGAGTATGATGTGTAATTGCAGATGTTGGTATAAATCTTAGGAGAAATAATATATGATTTTAAGATAAAGAAAGAATAGCTCATTCTTTGATTTTTCGATCATTTTTGTGAAAATTTATGAGCAAAGTGAATATAAGAAGAGGAAACCTCGTATACATATAAAAATTCAATATATGAAACTTAAAGTCTCCTGGAGATTAGGATTCGATTCTGATGAAATAGAGATTATCTCTTAGCTTAAAGAAAAAGGCCGATAATTCCCGATATGAGGATTTAAAATAAAAAGGGAATCGAGCTCCGAAGAGATTTGAAAGCGGAAAATTCGATATCCATCTTCAAACCCAGATTAGGAATATTTGCATTACAAAATATGAATTGAAGTTTCGGATTTTAAAAGTAGAGCCAAATTTTGCGAATTCGAAGAAAACAGAAGAACTAATCAGAATGAATTCATAACTTAATATGTTAGATTTTTGAATCCCTGATAAAATATACCATAGTTCCCGAGAAAATAGTGTTGGGAAGAGAGAAAGAGGGAAGGGGAACAAAGAGATAAAGTGGCTAGAAATTAAAAAATATCCTAGAATCAATGAAAATTACTTGTTGTTTTTGTTGAGCGTAGTTTATCTAAGGATCCAAAAGCAGTAGGGGAAATGCAAGGAAAGCAAAGTTTTCTGGGGGAGGGGCTCAGCCCAACGAACCCAAAACTCAATCCTTTCAAGCCACTCGGCTTCCCCCTCCCTTCTTGGCCAAACCCAAATGCCCTCAAGTAGCGGTAATGTAATTAGCAGAAGGGCTTGAGCAGCTTGAGAAAATCGAGATCATTGAAAACCAGGTTGAAAGTGAAAGTTCGAGGTTTCCAAATGGAGAATTTTCAAGTTTGGAGTGAATCTAGTAAACTTGGCGAGATTCGATTTGATTATGTAAATGTGTGTGGAAGGGTGGGTGAATGAAGCCATAGTAAAGAATAGTTTTTCGGTTTTACGCCAAGAATGAATGCTATTGTGTAACAGAATGTATTCTATAAGTAAAGAATTATGAGAAACTCTAGATTTTATATTCGAATTCATTTTTAAATACAATGAAAATGATTGAAAAATCAATGATTTGTTTGAAAAAAAACCTATTTCGAGGATTAAAAATCGGTAAAACTGTGAGAACTCAAAGTGACGAGTGGAGGTAGGCGCAGCACAATCGAGAAACTCTCGGCGAATGGATAGAGATAAACGCTAAGGGATTTGCGATTGTGGTAGGGCTGAGCATACAGATATTGGAAGGAAAGCGAAGCGGAGATTTAGACAAATATCGCCATTACTTGGCAAAAGTCATCACTTCAGACAGGTCTTCGTATTTAGTTTAACAAATATTAAGCTGACAAGAAAGCTCTGTCAAACCCATTGTTCTTATTAAGATTATTTTAAAGCTATTCAAGTAATATGTGGATAAAGCTTTTTATAAGTTATGTATATTATGCATAGCTTCATCCATGTCAGTCTTATAATATATTAGGATAATTAGTAAAATAATAAAGAAAAATGAAATATCACGGAATTTATTTACAAGGAAGATATTGAGCCAAATCGAGTTAATGTTAATGCTAATGGTAGTGTTAATCGAAATCAAGATTGAGGCCTTCTTCGCACCGGAAATGGGTGCGTGCCTTAAGAACCAAGACTCTTAATGAATTCCCCATCAACTTGAATCAAAAGCAAAGATCCATTTCATTTATTTATTTCTTTTACAGTATACAGAAAATAGTATCATTATAAATAAGATTACATTATATTATTATGCATCTAGTGAATATTATTCTATTATATTCAATAATAATTGTACAGCCTTAAGAGTGAATGTCAGGGAAAACCAAAGTCTTAGCAAAGAGGTGGTTTCCAGGGGTCCGTCGATTTGGCTTATTTTCACATATTTAAGTTTTTCACGCTGATTCTCATAGTATAAGCATTTTTTGAAAATCGACTACTGTAGCAGATTACGGCAGTTCATAAGTTTCCCGGACACGACCTCGAGAAAAAATTACTAACTTTCTTATTTCTGAATCAAGTCGAGCGGGGTTTTCACCATGGCTGTCTGCGGTTCGAAAAAAATCCAATTTTAACTGAACTGTACTTCCGGACAGTTAGAAGTTCAGTTCAGTTCGTACAACCCTGATTAAAAGGAATATTTATTTCAGCTACAATTTTTCAGTGTCTTTATTGGATGTTTTTGAAAGTTGTCTGTATCATGTGCATTAAAATTAAACTATTGTTTCACATTTTATTGAATCAAATTTCTATATGGAATCTGAGATTATTATAATCAAGCTTTATTTTGTGTTAACTTTTCGACTTCTCGCCATTTATTCGTTTGTGGATCGTATTCCTCGATTGAATTACAAAAATTTGTCAAATCGTATCCTTGAAATCTAAGTTAACAAATATTTCTTATAAGATATGAAAAATCTCAGCTCACCCTCCGATTGCATACAGTTTTCCGTTAGCGACAACAAGTGAATGATGATGTCTTCCATAATTCATATCAGCGATTCGAGAGATCTGGTCCGGGGCTACTTGGTTACCAAAAAAGCTATTAGCGATTCGAGAAATTTGACTAACAACTGGAGTCGAGGGGTCGAAACACAGACAGGATTTGAATGTATTAGGATAACTAAATATATAATGATACATTATTTACCATACAAAATTAACGACTCCAATCCTCCAGTTATGTAAATTTTTCCATTTAACGATGAAACTCCGAAATCCTCTCGTTCTTCTGGAGTCTTTCCAATTTTAATCCATTTCCGTTCATTGCCTGATAATCGATATATCTTTCTACTTTTAAGTCCATCAATAACTGAATATCCATAATTACAATAATGAATATGTTATAATGTGACCGTATAAACTTCCATAGCATGTTATTGTTTGAGCCTGTTCAATTAGAATAGGAAACGTAGGTCCTGGTTGCCATTTTCCATCTATTAGAACCTGAATCAATTATTTCATGGACTTTCATTCGATCTTCTTACATCAACTCGATTTGTATCTTTCTTTGTTTCAGGATCCTCTCCACCCAAATAATACAATTTGTCTTTGAAATAAGCCACAGATGCACTACGACGCCATTCAGGAGGATCTGGACCTGTAAAATTCTTTGAACCGATCATTCATGGATTTGTTGATAAGACCTTTTGAAATGTGTCGAGTATTCAAGTCAAATATTTCGAATGATTTACTTATGTTGCTAATTCCAAGAATCTGAAGTCTAAGAAGTTATTCAAAATAACGAACATAAGAATTTACTTTATTCTGTGTGGTTGCTACTTGAAATGGCCAATAACCATAGTGGAATTTCGTAATCTCTTCGACTGAGCAGGTATATGAATTGAACAAGCCTATTCTTCCTTCACGTTTATCATTATTTGAATATAAATCTAAATTGTTACGAATCGTTTCAAAGTCTCTTACTTAGCTTTCAATAATTTCTTACGATAAAATAGAATTTTGACTTCTCGCCATTTATTTGTTCGTGGATCGTATTCCTCGATTGAATTACAATAATCTTTCCAGGAAGTATGTTGAAATCTAAGTTAGCAAATATTTCGTATAAAGATATGCAAAATCTCAGCTCACCCTCCGATTGCATACAATTTCCCGTTAGCGACAATGAGCGAATGAAAATGTCTTGCATAATTCATATCTGCGATTGGAGAAATTTGACCGCCAACTGGAGCTGAGGGGTCGAAACACAGACAGGATTTGAATGCATCATCATTACTAAATATATAATGATACATTATTTATTATACAAAATTAACGACCGCCATCCT